>SJYC01008017.1:0-10055 GCA_006408675.1 Madoqua kirkii
GTTGCCCTGCAGGCATGGCTTGGTTTCATTGAGTTAGACAAGGCTGTGGTCCTAGTGTGATTAGACTGACTAGTTTTCTGTGATTATAGTTTCAGTGTGTCTGCTGTCTGATGCCCTCTTGCAATGCCTACCATCTTACTTGGATTTTTCTTACTGTGGATGTGGGGTATCTCTTTATGACTGCTCCAGCAAAGCACAGCTGCTCCTCTTTACCTTGGACTAGGGGTATCTCCTTACTGCCGCCGTTCCTGACCTTTAACGTGGGATAGCTCTTTCAGATAGATTTTTGGGAAACCTTGTAATAATATAATTGTTTTTCAGTGATCAGATAATTGAATATGAAAATAATTGGTAATAACCAGTTATGGGACAATAGGCTGTCTGTTATAATGACAGTGGTATCCACATTACTACAGTCATTTTTACAGACTTAAACTTAAAATGTACATTTCCTTTGTCCTAGAAGTTCAAGTTTCAGGCATACATCAAGTAAACAAATAAATGTTCTTTGTAACATTTTTATATATGTGAAAATTGGAAAGAAGTCAAACTTTCATCAATATGGCAGTAGTTTAATGTATCACAGTATCCCCATACAATTAAGTTCTATGTAGCCACAAAACATATATATTTACTTACTGAAAAAGATATTTACAATTAATGTTTGAGTGAACAAGTGGATTACAGATGACTATAAATACAAAAAAGATCCTAGGTACATTTATATATGTGTTAAACAATGCACCTTATCACTGTACAAGAATCTACATGAGACTTGTAAGAGTAATTTTCTCTGGAGATTGGAAAATTAGGGCAATGTGAATGCTATTTCATTGTCCTTGTTGCTTGAGGTTTTACAAATTAGTAAATGTTAGTGTGGTGAAGAAAGCTGAGCACTTAAGAACTGATGCTTTTGAACTGTGGTGTTAGAGAAGACTCTTGAGAGTCCCTTGGACTGCAAGAAAAGCCAACCAGTCCATTCTGAAGGAGATCAGCCCTGGGATTTCTTTGGAAGGAATGATGCTGAAGCTGAAGCTCCAGTACTTTGGCCACCTCATGTGAAGAGCTGACTCTTTGGAAAAGACTCTGATGCTGGGAGGGATTGGGGGCAGGAGGAGAAAAGAACGACAGAGGATGAGATGGCTGGATGGCATCACTGACTCAATGGATGTGAATCTGAGTGAACTCCGGGAGTTGATGATGGACAGGGAGGCCTGGTGTGCTGTGATTCATGGGGTCACAAAGAGTTGGACATGACTGAGTGACTGAATTGAACTGAAGTGAGTGTCATTTTTAAATAAAAAAATATTTTTCAGTGCTTCTGGAAAGAATTTCAGTCTCTGAGAAGCTTGGAATTTTGTTTTCTCCATAACTGATAATTCAGTAATTTTTGCTAAACCTGAGGCAGTTCGTATGGTGACAGAGGTATGCTTGTCTTCAGCCTGCTGTCTTAAAAAAAACTGCATAAATTACTCTGAGTAGTAATGAAGAGAACCTTCTGGATAACCAATTAGGAAGAGATGATCTTAGTAAGGAAAGCACTATGTGACATGAAAGACACAGAGGAACACTGAATTTGAGATTGTGAATGCATAGATGCATATGCGAAACTTTGCCTTACAGAATATTTGACGACTCAGTTATAGAGCAAGAGAGGCTAGAGTAACTGGTCCTGTGTACCCATGGAAATTAGGAGTCAAGTTTGTGCAACTGATTCCTGCTTGCTAGGTTGACAACCTCAGTGGCTGTGCTTTGCCAAGTACTGGACTTCCGAATTGACTTTTGCAGAGTTTTGGCTTGTAGATCAAAGTTCAAGGGTAAAGGGAACATTTGGGAGAGTGTCTCTGAATTCTGGTATACTAAATGTCCAAACAAATCACATTGGCATTTTGTCCCCTGCTTCTCAAAGGATTTGATAAGTATATCATGCATGTTAAACTTACTTCTAAAGTGTATGTTTCTTTAGGGAGTGATTCCTTACTATGCTTTATTTTTCTTGAGTGCATATACTACTTAATATTTTTCCATGATGTTTTGATTTTATTTTGTTATTTATCATCTCTTTCTTCTCCTACAATATTGGCTGTGATTGACCTGTCATCTCTTGCTCTGTGCTATAGGACCAGTGTTAAAATGGTGCCTGAGCCAGAGTGGGGACATCATAAATATTATTGATTAAAGAGTAATGCGTGAGGGCTAGACTGGGCTTTCTACTTTTTCTCTCTTTCCTCATAGTCTCTTCCCACCTCAGTTTCCCCTATTTCAGTGCATAGCACAGCATTATGACTCTTATATCAACCTAATTGGGAATTTAAAAATCAAGAGAGAATTCAAAAGTGCCTTTTCTGTCCATCTCTGAAATATTCTTGACTTGAAGATTTCCACTGTTGGCAACATGAGTGGGTTTCAAAACAGGAATTTCACAATTTTTATTTTGCTACTTGAAATTTTAATCTAGTTCTTCTCAAACAGAGCCCACAACTAGTACATTTAAATTTGCCCCAATCCCTTATATTACTGATTTCACAGCTTCTCAAGTGAGCTTTTTATTTAGCATGTTAATCTATATGTAGTAGGAATGTCTATCACTATCACTGGTATCAGCAGTGTGTCATATTTGTAATATTTGATGTGTCATACAGTTGAGGGACCTGAGGTTTTTATGAAATATGGTATTTGGGGTTGGTTTACTTTTTATTTCAGCATTTAAGGGAATTAAATGGAAATCTGTCTTGTAGAAAGAAAACTTGAGTTGCAAACAAAAGAGCTGAATTTGGTTGTGCTAATCATGTGTGTGAGAGTAAGCAGGAGCATTGCCTTTTGGGGCCTCTCTCTGATCTGTAAAATGTCAATGGAAGAGGGCTCCAGTCTACTATTTTAGTGAGGGATTATTTGGTTGTTAAAAACAGAAACTATAAATTAAGGGTGAAAGAAGTGACCATGATGAATCATGAGCTGGTACGGAAATCAAGGGTAGAAAGTAGTGTTGAGTTTCTGAAACATTAATACCTGGAAGTAGAAAAGTGGTTAGGATCTGAGGAGGTTATATATATTTTTTTCATCTTTTTCCATCTCTCACTCCACATATGTTCTTTTTTTAAATTATCCGTTTTCTTTTTTCCCTTCAATACTGTAGACTCCTTTCCCTGAGTTGGTATGCCCATGATAAAAAATGGCTTCTCTAGCTTCTAGTTTATTCCAGAGGTTAATTAGCATGTTTGGGTAAAGGGAACCTTTGGGAGGTTCAGAAAGTTCAACTCTAATCAGATTCTCTCACCTTGTTTCAGGAATCCATGCCTGTGAACAAGTAGGGGAGAGTCATTTGTTACAAACATAACTGAGAAGTCCACTCTTATTTGGAGGGAGTTAATTCTCAGAGAAACGGGACAAAAGTTAGGCAGCTTCTACTGTAGCTCGATAATCCGTAAGATCTCGGCCTGCTCTCAAAATTGGATGAATTGTGATGTGGAAAGGAATGTATTTTTAATGTAACCCAGAGATTTTCTGGAGAAGGCACTGGTGGCCCACTCCAGTACTCTTGCCTGGAAACCCATGGATGGAGGAGCCTGGTAGGCTGCAGTCCATGGGATCGCTAAGAGTTGGACGCGACTGAGTGATTTCAGTTTCACTTTTCACTTTCATGCACTGGAGAAGGAAACGGCAACACATTCCAGTGTTCTTGCCTGGAGAATCCAGGGATGGAGGAGCCTGGTGGGCAGCCGTCTATGGGGTTGCGCAGAGTCGGACACGACTGACGTGACTTAGCAGCAGCAGAGATTTTCTCCTAAGGAATGGTCTTGGTGATGGATTTCAGAGTGGTGAACAGTTCTTTCTTTATCTTGTCTCAGTAATGGAAATCTAACTACTCACTTCTGAACTCTTTCTCATTTTATAAAGGACCTGTGTAGATGTGGCTGATTTCCAAATCTGACATGAATCTAGTGAGGAGAGAACTTTAAAAGGCATTAATATCATAACTTTCCATTTTTTTCAGTTGAAATAATTAGCCTTAGGGTAATTATTTGTCTTTGTAAAACATTTTTTAATCTTTAAGAATATAGCAACACTTGATTTAATTATTTTTCTGTGTGGTTTGTATTTCTTCTCATTTCCATTGAGTGAAACAATGTAATCTTACTGTTTTTTTCTCACATTTGGGACACTGTGTGTATAGATGACAGAAAGAGAGAAAGAAAGGAGGAGGGAGAAGAATAAGACGAGGAGGAAGAAGAGAAGTTCAAGCAAGGGAGTTTAGGCATATATTGT
The DNA here is from genome assembly GCA_006408675.1 of Madoqua kirkii. Classification (NCBI taxonomy): domain Eukaryota; kingdom Metazoa; phylum Chordata; class Mammalia; order Artiodactyla; family Bovidae; genus Madoqua; species Madoqua kirkii. The sequence goes on from SJYC01008017.1 coordinate 4,267, forward strand.
TACTTTTCCACCTACCACAGTATTTTTTTTAGATACCTGGGGACAAACATGCTCCTGGTTCATTGTTCTAGAATATTAAATTTCTCATGTTTGGAGCAAGTGGGAAAACCGAGGTTGCTGAAAGTTGAGGGACAATTGTTCACTGGGGGCAAAAGACCTAAGAGATCTCCTAACAAAGGTCCATCTAGTCAAGGCTATGGTTTTTCCAGTGGTCATATATGGATATGAGAGTTGGACTATGAAGAAAGCTGAGCGCAGAAGAATTGATGCTTTTGAACTGTGGTGTTGGAGAAGACTCTCGAGAGTCCCTTGGACTTCAAGGAGATCCAACCAGTCCATCCTAAAGGAGATCAGTCCTGAGTGTTCATTGGAAGGACTGATGTTGAAGCTGAAACTCCAATACTTTGGCCACCTCATGCGAAGAGCTGATTCATTTGAAAAGACTCTGATGCTGGGAAAAATTGAGGGCAGGAGGAGAAGGGGACAATAGAGGATGAGATGGTTGGATAGCATCACCGACTCGATGGACATGGTTTTGGGTGGACTCCGGGAGTTGGTGGTGGACAGGGAGGCCTGGCGTGCTGTGGTTCATAGGGTCGCAAAGAGTCGAACATGACTGAGTGACTGAACTGAAGTTTCCCTGGAATGAAAAATAATAGTACTTGCATATATACTTTGTCCTAGATTATTTTTTATAGTAGCTTTAATACTTTAACAGCTTGAAAAACTATTATTATTCTCAAATCACTAAAAAGAACTTATGGAAAAGAAATGATGGGTAGTTTCATCTAGGTTACATAGCTAGCCTATGGTAGGTCTGGGTGAATGTGGACATGCATGTTTTCAGAGCCGGGTCTCTTTCATCTTATTATCCTGTTTTTACTCTGTAGGACTGAGATTCAGTGCACGAGCTCTAGTTCTAGCATTTGTGAAGTTACTCTGAGATCTTAGGCAAGCCCTTAACAATTCTATGCTTCATTTTCATCCGGTATATTGTCTGCCAAATAGAAATTTATCAAAAAGTATTTAATGAATATAATTGGATACTTATCTACATCCAGAGTTATTGTGGGTGATTTGTGTATAGAGCATGGGGTTTAGAGTTTGGGCTTGTTTAGTCAACCTACAGGACTCTGGGATTATTTAATTTATTTAAACCTTGGTTTTCTCAATGATAGAACAAACAGTAAAATAACTAGGTACAAACTATTATGTATAGAATAAGCTACAAGGATATATTGTATAACACAGGGAATATAGCCAATACTCTATAATAACTATCAATGTAGCATAAACTTTAAAATTGCAAATCACCATCTTGTACACCTATAACTTGCATAATATTATACAGCAACTATAGGGCTTCCCTGGTGGCTCAGAGGTTAAAGCGTCTGCCTCCAATGCGAGAGACCTGGATTCGATCCCTGGGTTGGGAAGTTCCCCTGGAGAAGGAAATGGCAATCCACTCCAGTATTCTTGCCTGGAGAATCGCATGTACAGAGAAGCCTAGTAGGTTACAGTCCACGGGGTTGCAAAGAGTCAGACATGACTAAGGGACTTCACCTCACCTCATACTTTAAAGAAAAAGGAAAAGAAACCTAAGTTATTGGAGTATTATGAAAATTAGAAACATTTAATATATTTAAAAAGAATCTAGGCACATAGCAATGCTCTATAGATTTCAACTGTTCACTCTTACAGAAGAGATTTATATATGGCCAAGGACTCAGAAACTTTGGGTTCAGAGTTCAAAGTTCTCACCATTACACCCTAAAACTGCTTAGAATTTGGAAACATTTTGAGTGTTGAAAAAAGAGAAGTTTGAACTTAGTTTTAGTCGTTGCTGTAACCCCCACTTCAAGACATGCAAAACTCACATTTCTCTGTGTCAGCATCTCATTTGGGGCTTGTAAATAGCTTAAAGGCAAAAAAGATGAGAATTCTGGGTGTCATTAGGAGGCATGTAAAAACTTTCCAGGGTATAAGATAAGTTTAATTTTCTAGTTTTCCTTACTCAGACACAGTTCTGTAACCCTGAAGGTCTATGACTTCCTTTTGCTGAGACAGAAATCTGAGTTGGGTTAAGCCAAGAAGAAAGTGACAGGGAGAAAGTTAGCAACAAATTTACTCCTATGATTGGAGTTTGAAAGACATAATGTTTGTGTTTTGTATAATCTGAATCTACTGATACCTTTTAATGTAGAAAATGACTGCTTTCCCTCCTACATGACATAATTTGTAAAGAAGTGGATACTTGGTCACCTTCCTTTAACAGATTACGTGGTGGAAGATTAGTTCACTCTGTTATGTAATTATGTAAACTGTTTTAGAATTCAGTTTAGATTTGGGAGTTTTGTTCTGTGAAATGATGGGGATATCTTTTGGTAGTTTTTTTTTTTTCTTTCTTTTTTATTTTTGGTGTGTGTAAATTTGTATTCCTTACCATTACAAATGGGTAGATATCAATCTTCAAGGCCCAACTAATGCCTTTTTATAGAATTTAATTTTACTTTCCTTTGTCAAGATAAAATTTCCCTTCAAAAACTGGCATATATTTAGTGGGATATTAAAAAACTGCTGCTAATTTATGGATAGTCCTGCCAGGCAAGAATTAACCTTTTCCTTTATTACAAGACCGTAAGTCCAGTGGAGTGAAACCATGGGAGAATTAGAATGAAAGATCTTATCAGCTCTGCTGCAGCTATCAAGAAAATGACATCAAGACAGGCATTCTGAAAAACTGAAAGAAAACATATTTTAAAATCTTGTCTATTTAATATCAATATAATACACAGTAAGACTCACGTTTCATTTTACCTATGGACAGTAGATACATATTCTGGACTGAAATATTTAAAAGTGAAAGTTTCTGCGGTTTAAATCTCATGAGAAAAGATTATATTTCACATTTACTTTTTGAGGACTCAGGCAGCAGAGTTTTTGAAGAATTCCTCTTCAGTCTGAGAGCTGAAGGTGGAGCCCTTGTGCTGTGTCCAAGAGGCATTCTCAGCTTTAACTCTTCTAAGATTGTTTATGCATTTCTAGAAAAGACACAGGCAAGCAAAAAAATTGTGACTGTTTTTTAACTTCTGGATTGCTGCCTTGGATAGTTTGTGGAGGAGACTGACTTATAGATTTCATGGGACATGGGAAAACCAGCCAAACTCCTATGACCTTTGGAGTTGAAGTTTTGGCGATGACTTGTGTTTTTGACAGTTTCGAGAAGATGGGAGAAAACTTAGTCATTATTCCTTTACATCTTTGTAGGATGTTCTTCCAGAAACATCCCTGAAAGGGCTCTTTTACTGTTTGTAAAGCTAAAGGTTTCCACTAGCTGTTCCTTGATCCCCTTCCCCCTTAGAACATTCTGGAGTCTGAGGTGGTTTTTCAAGTGTTCCCCACCCACATCAGCTTTGAAGAAATGTAACTGCCTAGGTGTGAGGGCAAGGAAAAGAAAGAGGTAAGAAAGGTAATACCTGTCAAATCCCTCTTCTGTGCCCAGAGCTTCACAAAGGTCTCATTTTCTTTTTAGTGAGAACCCTCACAGGGTTCACAGAAGATATTACCAGCAATCCTTTACAGATGGATATTCTCAAGTTCAGTAACAATAATCAGTAATTTATGAAGTGGCAGAGTGAGATTTGGACCCTGGTTTTATTACAAGACCGTAAGTCCAGTGGAGTGAAACCATGGGAGAATTAGAATGAAAGATCTTATCAGACTCTGCTGCAGCTATCAAGAAAATGACATCAAGACAGGCATTCTGAAAAACTGAAAGAAAACATATTTTAAAATCTTGTCTATTTAATATCAATATAATACACAGTAAGACTCACGTTTCATTTTACCTATGGACAGTAGATACATATTCTGGACTGAAATATTTAAAAGTGAAAGTTTCTGCGGTTTAAATCTCATGAGAAAAGATTATATTTCACATTTACTTTTTGAGGACTCAGGCAGCAGAGTTTTTGAAGAATTCCTCTTCAGTCTGAGAGCTGAAGGTGGAGCCCTTGTGCTGTGTCCAAGAGGCATTCTCAGCTTTAACTCTTCTAAGATTGTTTATGCATTTCTAGAAAAGACACAGGCAAGCAAAAAAATTGTGACTGTTTTTTAACTTCTGGATTGCTGCCTTGGATAGTTTGTGGAGGAGACTGACTTATAGATTTCATGGGACATGGGAAAACCAGCCAAACTCCTATGACCTTTGGAGTTGAAGTTTTGGCGATGACTTGTGTTTTTGACAGTTTCGAGAAGATGGGAGAAAACTTAGTCATTATTCCTTTACATCTTTGTAGGATGTTCTTCCAGAAACATCCCTGAAAGGGCTCTTTTACTGTTTGTAAAGCTAAAGGTTTCCACTAGCTGTTCCTTGATCCCCTTCCCCCTTAGAACATTCTGGAGTCTGAGGTGGTTTTTCAAGTGTTCCCCACCCACATCAGCTTTGAAGAAATGTAACTGCCTAGGTGTGAGGGCAAGGAAAAGAAAGAGGTAAGAAAGGTAATACCTGTCAAATCCCTCTTCTGTGCCCAGAGCTTCACAAAGGTCTCATTTTCTTTTTAGTGAGAACCCTCACAGGGTTCACAGAAGATATTACCAGCAATCCTTTACAGATGGATATTCTCAAGTTCAGTAACAATAATCAGTAATTTATGAAGTGGCAGAGTGAGATTTGGACCCTGGTGGAGGAAATGGCAACCCACTCCAGTATTCTTGCCTGGAGAATCCCAGGGACGGGGGAGCCTGGTGGGCTGCCATCTATGGGGTCGCACAGAGTCGGACATGACTGAAGCGACTTAGTAGCAGCAGCCGCAGAGTTTAATTTGGGGTGTTTTTCCACCAAAATCACTTTGAAAACTTTGTGTACCCCTGCAACAGAAACTATGGAAACTATGGAAAGTAGTCTCTTTTCCCTTGAATGAATATACATAAGTTAACTTAAAAATACATAGCATGAATTTAAGTTACATGGAAAGATTATTTTTCACCTATCAGTATGGCAAAAGTAATTAATTAGCACATTGTTTCGACAAGGGTGTCACAGAGGAGACACTTTCAAGCCCGGAGAAACTCTCTATTTCACATACTTGAAAAACCTTTAGGCTTTTATATTATTAGTTGTGTCTTTGCCTAGTTTGTCTTTTTATTAAGTTTTTCCTTAGATGTTGTATCATAGCTATCTTTCCCAATATGAGATTCTAAAAGAATCTGCAAATGGTTTCTTCTAGTACTTGTATGTTTATAAAATCCTTCATCTTTTGGGGATTTTATCTAAATATAAGGGTGAATCCAGTTTTCCAGGTAGCTAATCCATTGCCCTTATTGCATAAGCCATCTTTTCGTTACTGATTTAAGAAACTCTTTATTAATACTATATTTTGCATTCTTTTTGGTTCATTTTTACACTTCGGTTTTAATCCATAGGTTTGATGATCTCTTCATGTGTTGCTACTACTCTGTTTAGTAATTGTGGCTTCATAATATTTCCATGCCTCTTTGGGCCAGTTCCGTTCGGTACTCGGCCTTTTCCCCCCTCATATCTGTTTTCCTGGCTATTCTTGCTTGTTTATTGTTCCATATAAACTTTGGAGTTAAGCTTACCCTAAATTCATAAATTAATTTAAGAAGAAATAACATTTCTATGATGTGTGATCTTCCTGTCTAGGAATATGGTATGCTATTATTTGTTCACCTTTTAGATTTCCCTCAAGAATTCAAGGGATTTAAAACTTTTTAAAGTTTTTTCATTTAAAACATTTTTTATTTAAATCTTATGAATTTCTTGAAAT
>SJYC01008020.1:0-11193 GCA_006408675.1 Madoqua kirkii
CATCACCAACTCCCAGAGTTCACTCAGACTCATGTCCATCGAGCCCGTGATGCCATCCAGCCATCTCATCCTCTGTCGTCCCCTTCTCCTCATGCCTTGAATCCCTCCCAGCATCAGAGTCTTTTCCAATGAGTCAACTCTTCGCATGACCTGGCCAAAGTACTGGAGTTTCAGCTTCAACATCAGTCCTTCCAAAGAAATCTCAGGGCTGATCTCCTTCAGAATGGACTGGTTGGATCTCCTTGCAGTCCAAGGGACTCTTAAGAGTCTTCTCCAACACCACACTTCAAAAGCATCAATTCTTCAGTGCTCTGCCTTCTTCACGGTCCAACTCTCACATCCATACATGACGACTGGAAAAACCATAGCCTTGACTAGACGGATCTTAGTTGGCAAAGTAATGTCTCTGCTTTAGGTTGGTTATAACTTTTCTTCCAAGGAGTAAGTATCTTTTAATTTCATGGCTATGGTCACCACCTGCAGTGATTTTGGAGCCCAAAAAAGTAAAATCTGATACTGTTTCCACTGTTTCCCCATGCATTTCCCATGAAGTAATGGGACTGGATGCCATGATCTTGGTTTTCTGAATGTTGAGCTTTAAGTCAACTTTTTCACTCTCCTCTTTCACTTTCAAGAGGCTTTGTAGTTCCTCTTCACTTTCTGCCATAAAGGTGGTGTCATCTGCATATCTGAGGTTACTGAGATTTCTCCTGGCAATCTTGATTCCAGCTTGTGTTTCTTCCAGTCCAGCGTTTCTCATGATGTACTCTACACATAAGTTAAATAAGCACGGTGACACTATACAGCCTTGATGTACTCTTTTTCCTATTTGGAACCAGTCTGTTGTTCCATGTCCAGTTCTAACTGATGCTTCCTGACCTGCACACAGATTTCTCAAGAGGCAGGTTAGGTGGTCTGGTATTCCTATCTTTTTCAGAATTTTCCAAACAACTTTGCTATATTTATTGATTAGTTCTAGTAATTTTCTGGTAGGGTCTTTAGGGTTTTTTATGTAGAGGATCATGTCATCTGCAAACAGTGAGAGATTTATGTCTTCTTTTCCAATTTGGATTCTTTTCATTTATTTTTCTGCTCTGATTGCTGTGGCCAAAACTTCCAAAACTATGTTGAATAGTAGTGGTGAGAGTGCACACCCTTGTCTTATTCCTGACTTTAGAGGAAATGCTTTCAGCTTTCACCATTGAGGATAATGTTTGCTGTGGGTTTGTCATAGATAGCTTTCATTATGTTGAGGAATGTTCCTTCTATTCCTGCTTTATGGAGCGTTTTTATCATAAATGGATGTTGAATTTTGTCAAAGGCTTTCTCTGCATTTATTGAGATGATTATATGGCTTTTATTTTTTCAATTTGTTAATGTGGTGTATTACATTGACTGATTTGCAGGTATTGTAGAATCTTTGTATCCCTGGGATAGAGCCCACTTGGTCATGATGTATGATCTTTTTAATGTTTTGTTGGATTCTGAATGCTAGAATTTTGTTAAGGTTTTTTTCTTCTATGTTCATCAGTGATATTGGCCTGTTGTTTTCTTTTTTATGGCATCTTTGTCAGGTTTTGGTATTAGGGTGATGGGAGCCTCATAGAATGAATTTGGAAGTTTACCTTCCTCTGCAATTTTCTGGAAGAGTTTGAGTAGGATAGGTGTTAGCTCTTCTCTAAATTTTTAGTAGAATTCAGCTGTGAAGCCATCTGGACCTGGGCTTTTGTTTGCTGGAAGATTTCTGATTACAGTTTCAATTTCCATGCTTGTGATGGGTCTGTTAAGATTTTCTATTTCTTCCTGGTTCAGTTTTGGAAAGTTATACTTTTCTAAGAATTTGTCCATTTCTTCCAAGTTGTCCCTTTTATTGGCATATAATTGCTGACAGTAGTCTCTTATGATCCTTTGTATTTCTGTGTTGTCTTTTGTGACCTCTCCATTTTCATTTCTAATTTTGTTGATTTGATTTTTCTCCCTTTGTTTCTTCATGAGTCTGGCTAAAGATTTCTCAATTTTATTTATCCTTCCAAAGAACCAGCTTTTGGACTTGATTTTTGCTATGGTCTCTTTTGTTTCTTTTGCATTTATTTCTGCCCTAATCTTTAAGATTTGTTCCTTCTACTAACCCTGGGGTTCTTCATTTCTTCCTTTTTTTAGTTGCTTTAGGTGTAGAGTTAGGTTATTTATTTGACTTTTTGTTGTTTCTTGGTATATGCCTGTATTGCTATGAGCCTTCCTCTTAGCACTGCTTTTACAGTGTCCCACAGGTTTTGGGTTATGTTTCCATTTTCATTCGTTTCTATGCTTATTTTGAGGTTTTTTTTTTAATTTCTTCTATGATTTTTAGGTTATTCAGTAGCGTTTTGTTCAGCCTCCATATATTGGAATTTTTAATAGTTTTTCTCCTGAAATTGAGATCTAATCTTACTGCATTGTGGTCAGAAAAGATGCTTCGAATGATTTCAGGTTTTTTGAGTTTACCAAGGCTAGATTTATGGCCTAGGATGTGATCTATCTTGGAGAAGGTTCCATGTAAGCTTGAGAAAAAGGTGAAATTCATTGTTTTGGGGTGAAACGTCCTGTAGATATCAATTAGGTCTAACTGGTCTATTGTCTCATTTAAAGTTTGTGTTTTTTTGTTTTCTGTTTAGTTGCTCTATCCATAGGTGTGAGTGGGGGTGTTAAAGTCTCCCACTATTATCGTGTTATTGTTAATTTCCCCTTTCATACTTGTTATCATTTGTCTTATATATTGTGGTGCTCCTAAGTTGGGTGCATATATATTTATAATTGTTATATCTTCTTCTTGGATTGATGCTTTGATCATTATGTAGCGTCCTTCTTTGTCTCTTTTCATAGTCTTTGTTTTAAAGTATATTTTATCTGATATGAGTATTGCTACTCCTGCTATCTTTAGGTCTCTATTTGCATGGAATATCTTTTTCCAGCCCTTCACTTTCAGTCTGTTTGTGTCCCCTGTTTTGAGGTGGGTCTATTGTAGACAACATATATAGGGGTCTTGTTTTTTTATCCATTCAGTCAGTCTTTGTCTTTTGGTTGGGGCATTCAACCCATTTACATTTAAAGTAATTATTGATAAGCATGATCCCATTGCCATTTACTTTATTGTTTCGGTGTCGAGTTTATAGACCCTTGTTTTGTTTACTGTCTAGAGAAGATCCTTTAGAATTTGTTGGAGAGCATCTTTTCATGTGTTTGTTAGTCATCTGTATTTCTTATTTGGAGAACACATGAAAAGATGCTCAACATCACTCATTAATATCAGAGAAATGCAAATCAAGACCACAGTGAGGTACCATTTCACACCAGTCAGAATGCCTGTGATCTAAACGTCTACAAGCAATTAATGCTGGAGAGGATGTGGAGAAAAGGGAACCCTCTTACACTGTTGGTGGGAATGCAAACTAGTACAGCCACTATGGAGAACAGTGTGGAGATGCCTTTAAAAATTGCAAATAAAACTGCCTTATGACCCAGCAATCCCACTGCTGGGCATACACACCGAGGAAATCAGAATTGAAAGAGACACATGTACCCCAATGTTCGTTGCAGCATTGTTTATAATTGCCAGGACACAGAAACAACCTAGATGTCCATCAGCAGATGAATGGATAAGAAAGCTATGGTACATATACACGATGGAGTATTACTCAGCCCTTAAAATGAATAAATTTGATTCAGTTCTAATGAGATGGGTGAATTAGAGCCGATTATACAGAGTGAAGTAAGCCAGAAAGAAAAACACCAATATAGTATACTGACACATATATAGTATATACATATATATATCGTATACTGACACATATATATGGAATGTAGAAAGATAGTAATGATGACCCTGTATGTGAGACAACAAAAGAGACACAGATGTATAGAATGGACTTTTGGCCTCTGAGGGAGAGGGAGAGGGTGGGATGATTTGGGAGAATGGCACTGAAACATGTATACTATTATGTAAGAAAAGAAGTGCCAGTTTGTTTGATACAGGACACAGGATGCTTGGGGCTGGTGCACAGGGATGATCCAGAGAGATGATATGAGGGGACAGGTGGGAGAGGGTTTCAGGATTGGGAGCTCGTGTACACCTGTGGCTGATTCATGTCAATGTATGGCAGAACCAATACAGTATTGTAAAGTAGAATAAAGTAAAAATAAAATTTAAAAAAAAAAAAGAATTTGTTGGAGAGCTGGTTTGGTGGTGCTGAATTCTCTCAGCTTTTGCTTATCTGTAAAGCTTTTGATTTCTCCTTCATATTTGAATGTGATCCTTGCTCAGTACAGTAATCTGGGCTGTAGGTTATTTTCTTTCATCATTTTAAGTATGTCCTGCCATTTTCTCCCGGCCTGAAGAGTTTCTATTGAAAGATCAGCTGTTTTCCTTATGGGAATCCCTTTGTGTGTTATTTGTTGTTTTTCCCTTGCTGCTTTTAATATTTGTCCATGTTTGATCTTTGTTAATTTGATTAATATGTGTCTCGGGTTTATCCTGTTTGGGACTCTCTGGGTTTCTTAGAATTGGGTGATTATTTTCTTCCCCATTTTAAGGAAGTTTTCAACTATTATCTCTTCAAGTATTTTCTCATGGTCTTTCTTTTTGTCTTCTTCTTCTGGGACTCCTATGATTTGAATGTTGGGGCATTTAACATGGTCCTGGATGTCTCTGAGATTGTCCTAATTTTTTTTAATTCGTTTTTCTTTTTTCCTCTCTGATTCATTTATTTCTACTATTCTACTTCACTAATCCTATGTTCTGCCTCCATTATTCTACTATTTGTTGCCTCCAGAGTGTTATCTCATTTATTGCATTATTCATTATATACCGACTCTTTTTTATTTCTTCTAAGTCATTGTTAAACCTTTCTTGCATCTTCTCAATTCTGTCTTCCGGCTATTTATCTGTGGTTCCATTTTGATTTCAAGATTTTGGATCATTTTCACTATCATTATTTGGATTCTTTATCAGGTAGATTCCCTGTCTCTTCCTTTTTTGTTTGGTTTCCTGGGCATTTATCCTGTTCCTTTACCTGCTGGATATTCCTCTGTTTCTTCATCCCGTTTATATTGCTGTGTTTAGGATGGCCTTTCTGTGTTTTCGCAGTTTGTGCAGTTCTCTTATTTTGGAGTTTCCTCACTGAGGGTGGGGTTGTACAGGTGACTTGTCAAGGTTTCTTGGTTAGGGAAGCTTGTGTCAGTGTTCTGGTGGGTGGAGCTGGATTTCTTCTCTCTGGAATGCAATGAAGTGTCCAGTAATGCGTTATGAGATGCCAATGGGTTTGGAGTGACTTTGGACAGCCTGTATATTGAAGCTGAGGTCTGTGTTCCTGTGTTGCTGGAGAATTTACATGGTATGTCTTGCTCTGGAACTTGTTGGCCCTTGGGTGGTGCTTGGTTTCAGTGTAGGTATGGAGGCATTTGATGTGCTCCTGTCAATTAATGTTCCCTGGAGTCAGGAATTCTCTGGTGCTCTCAAGGATTTGGACTTAAACCTCCTGCTTCTGGTTTTCAGTATTATTTTTACAGTAGCCTCAAGACTTCTCCATCTATACAGCACCATTGATAAAACATCTAGGTTAAAGATGAAAAGTTCCTCCACAGTGAGGGACACCCAGAGAGGTTCACAGGGCTACATGGAGAAGAGAAGAGGGAGGAGGGAGATAGAGATGACCTGAATGAGATGAACTGGAATCAAAGGAGGAGAGAGATAGCTAGCCAGTAATCTTCCTTATGTGTGCTCCACAGTCTGGACTGCTCAGAGATGTCCACGGAGTTATACAGAGAAGAGAAGAGGGAGGAAGGGAATAGAGGTGGCCAGAAGGATAAAAGGGGGGAATGAAAAGGAGAGAGACAGATCCAGCGAGTAATCAGTTCCCTAAGTGTTCTCCACTGTCTGGAACACACAAAGAAATTCAGAGTTGGGTAGAGAAGAGAAGGGGGAGGGAAGAGATAGAGGCGAGATGGTGGAGAATAAGGAGAGTGCAAAGGAGGAGAGAGCAGTCAAGCCAGTAATCCCACACCCAAGTAAAAATGGGTACTGAATATTGGGTCCTTAAAGGTATAAAATTGATAACAAATACCAAAAATCAAAGATTAGAAATCCAGAGAAAAGTTTGGATTTTCAAAAATACAATATTAAGGAACAGAAAAAAAGATCACTAAAAGTATTAAATATATATATATATGTGAAGTTTCCTTTGAAAATAGGGTCTCTTTTTTTTGCAAAGTAATAGCAGGTTATAAAAATGAAAATTAAAGGAGTAACAGAGGACTTAAAAATAAAAAGAAATAATAGTAAAAATATATCTAGGACTTTCTCTGGTGTTGTGAGCAGTGTTGGGTCAGTTCATTTTTTGGCTAGTTCCTTGGTCCGGCTTATATTTCTCAAAATCTATAGGCCCCTTTCTATGTAGTTGGTACTAACTACAGGGTTTTAATCTATTGCACTTGTCACTTCCAAGACGTTCCCTCTGTTTTAGCTTCTTCTGTTTGCTGGTCTCTTCAGTGTCTGATTTCCGCCCTGACACAAGGAGGCAGTGGTGGACACATTTTAGGCTCATTTGTTCAGTCGCGCTGTGGGGAGGGAGGGACGCTGCAAACAAATAACACTGGTGGGTACCCGCAGTGTCTCAGCCACACTGGGCCTGCCCGCACTCACAGCGCGTGAGCCCTCCCTGCCCACACTGCTCAGGCTCTCAGTTGCTCTGCCTGGAACCGTCCGAGGCTGGCCCTGGGCTACATGCACCTCCCAGGTCTAAGCTGCTCAGGTTCAGGCACTTGCGTAGTCCTCAGAGGTGCAGACCTTGTTGGGCCTGCATTTTGTGCCCTTCCCAGGTCCGAGCGGCTCAGGTGATAAGGTTTTGATGAGTGCGGTCGCTATGACTTATCGCCTCCCCCATCCCTGCCGCTCAGTTTTCTGGGTGTACAACTGGCGTGCCTTCTCAGGCAGATGTTGACCATCCAGAACCTCAAAAAGTCTTAGTTAGCAAAGAAGCCTGCCTTCAGTTTGGTAGATAATGCCTCTCTGGGGCTGTGATTGCCCCCTTCCAGCTCTAGCTGCCTGTCACTGGAGAGGGGTGGTCTGCAGCCGGCTATCTCTGTTCAGTCCTTTGCTCTGTGAGTGGCAATGATGGTGTCTTAGGTTAGGGCTTTTCCTGTGGTAGCTATCTCACAGTCTGGTTTGCTAGCCCAATTTAGTTCCCTCAGATTGCCTTTAGGGCATTCAAGCCTGGTCCTTACTCTTAGCAATGCAGCCCACGCCTCCCTGCCCAGCTCCCACTTGCTAGTGGTGGATGCAGTTGTCTGCACTGTTTCTCCACTGAGGGAGTTACCATTGGGCATGTAATTTATGGGTTTTAATTATTTATTTATTTGTCCTCCCAGTTATGTTGCCCTCTGAGGTTCCATGGCTCACCACAGACTTGGCAGTGAGTCTTTGCTGGTGTTTGGAAACTTCTGTCTTTAAAACGCCTTTCCCAGGATGGAGCTCCATCCCTATCTTTTTTGTCTCTCTTTTTGTCTTTTATATTTTTTCCTACCTCCTTTTGAAGACAATGGGCTACTTTTCTGGGTGCCTGATGTCCTCTGCCAGCATTCAGAAGTTGTTTTGTGGAATTTATTCAGCATTTAAATGTTCTTTTGATGAATTTATTGGGAAGAAAGTGGTCTCCCCGTCCTATTCCTCCACCATCTTAGGCTATTTTAATAATATTTATATATATATTAGTTATAGTTTCCCATTAATTAGAAATAAGTTTGGTACCATTCTTCCAACACTGTCTATAAGTTTGGAATTTGTCTATAATTTTGGAGTCTAGCTTGGGATACACATGTCAATGTGCTGTGCTATGGGAGAGTGTCAGAATGCCAAGATACTCTGTTACAGTTACAGCTTTCTTAAATGATATTAACTGACAGCTGAAAATAAACTTAATTTAAAAAATATTCTAGGAACAAGTTAGAAAGATGAAGCTGAAAATCCTGAGATACCATAAAAAGACAGCAAAATTCTGCAATCTGTTCAATGTGAAATGAACTCAGAAAAGAATAAAGAGGAAAAAATGCTTCTTCCTCAGACTCAGTGGATGACACCTTATGGCTTAGTCCCAGATGTTAGAGTGGTAAGGATTAACTCTAGCTTCCTGATGAGAAGTTAAAGCCTTTTGATGAATAGTTTCCAGCACCCCTGAGAGATACATATCTTAATTGACTTCAGTTCAGTTCAGTTGGTCAGTTATGTTTGACTCTTTGTGACCCCAAGAATCACAGCACATCAGGCCTCCCTGTCCATCATCAACTCCCAGAGTTCACTCAAACTCATGTCCATTGAGTCAGTGATGCCATCCAGCCATCTCATCCTCTGTCGTCCACTACACCTTCTGCCCCCAATCTCTCCTAGCATCAAGGTCTTTTCAAATGTGTCAACTCTTTGCATGAGTTGGCCAAAGTATTGAAGTTTCAGCTTCAGCATCAGTCCTTCAATGAACACGCAGGACTGATCTCCTTTAGAATGGACCGGTTGGATCTCCTTGCAGTCCAAGGGACTCTCAAGAGTCTTCTCCAACACCACAGTTTAAAAACATCAATTCTTAGGCGCTCAGCCTTCTTCACAGTCCAACTCTCACATCCACACGTGACCACTGGAAAAATCATAGCTTTGACGAAACGAACCTTTGTTTGCAAAGTAATGTCTCTGCTTTTCAACATGCTACCTAGGTTGGCATAACTCTTCTTCCAAGGAGTAAGCGTCTTTTAATTTCATGGCTGCAGTTACCATCTGCAGTGATTTTGGAGCCCCTGAAAATAAAGTCTGACACTGTTTCCACTGTTTCCCCATCTATTTCACATAAAGTGATGGGACCAGATGCCATGTTCTTAGTTTTCTGAATGTTGAGCTTTAAGTCATCTTTTTTCACTCTCCTCTTTCACTTTCATCAAGAGGCTTTTTTAGTTCCTCTTCGCTTTCTGACATAAGGGTGGTGTTATCTGCATATCTGAGGTTATTGATATTTCTCCTGGAAATCTTGATTCCAGCTTATGCTTCTTCTAGCCCAGCGTTTCTCATGACGTATTCTTCACATAAGTTAAGTAAGCAGGGTGACAATATACAGCCTTGATTTACTCCTTTTCCTCTTTGGAACCAGTCTATTGTTCCATGTCCAGTTCTAACTGTTGCTTCTTGATCTACAAATATGTTTTTCAAGAGGCACGTCAGATGGTCTGGTATTTCCATCTCTTTCAGAATTTTCTACAGAATTTTCTACAGTTTATTGTGATCCATACAGTCAAAGGCTTTGGCAGAGTCAATAAAGCAGAAATAGATGTTTTTCTGGAACTCTCCTGCTTTTTTGATGATCCAGCAGATGCCGGCAATTTGATCTCTGGTTCCTCTACCTTTTCTAAAACCAGCTTGAACATCTGGAGGTTCACGATTCACATACTGCTGAAGCCTGGTTTGGAAAATTTTGAGCATTATTTTACTAGCATGTGAGATGAGTGCAATTGTGTGGTAGTTTGAGCATTCTTTGGCATTGTCTTTCTTTGGGATTAGAATGAAAACTGAACTTTTCCAGTCCTGTGGCCACTGCTGATTCTTCCAAATTTGCTGGCATATTGAGTGCAGCACTTTCACAGCATCATCTTTCAGGATTTGAAATAGTTCAACTGGAATTCTATCACCTCCACTAGCTTTGGTTGTAGTGATGCTTTCTAAGGCCCACCTGACTTCACATTCCAGGATGTCTGGCTCTAGATGAGTGATCACACCATCGTGATTATCTGGGTTGTGAAGATCTTTTTTGTATAGTTTTTCTGTGTATTTTTGCCGCCTCTTAATATCTTCTGCTTCTGTTAGGTCCAGACCACTTCTGTCCTTTATTGAGCCCATCTTTGCATGAAATGTTCCCTTGGTATCTCTAATTTTCTTGAAGAGATCCCCAGTCTTTCCCATTCTGTTGTTTTCCACTGTTTCTTTGCACTGATCTCTGAGGAAGGCTTTCTTATCTCTCCTTGTTACTCTTTGTAACTCTGAGTTTAGATGCTTATATCTTTCCTTTTCTCCTTGGCCTTTCGCTTCTCTTCTTTTCACAGCTATTTGTAAGGCCTCCTCAGACAGCCATTTTGCTTTTTTGCATATCTTTTCCATGAGGATGGTCTTGATTCCTGTCTCCTCTACAATTTCAGGAACCTCCATCCATAGTTCATCAGATCTCTGTCTATCAGATCTAGTCCCTTAACTCTATTTCTCACTTCCACTGTATAATCATAAGGGATTTGATTTAGGTCATACCTGAATGGTCTAGAGGCTTTCCCCACTTTCTTCAAAATTTGACTTAGTGGAATCCAACTCCTAACTTCATTCCCCAAACCTATTTCCTCTACTATGTTTGTGAATTATTACCCATACACAGTTCAAGACTCTCTAGAAATAATTGATTCTTTCTAATCGATTATTTCTTCATAACCTATAATTAAGACTGTTTTATTTTCTTTCTGCAATGAATGCTGCATTCACTTCCCTCCTTCTGTCTTCCTTGTGTTGCCTGTCTTATGGGTCACACCTTCATCAAATGTTGACCACCATTCTAACTGTTACATTCTAACTGTTATCCCTGTCTCCAAAGTTTCTTCTCCTTCCCTCCTTTGTCTTGCCCAGGGGCAATTTCCCTACATCACAGCCCTTACCATAGCATTCCTTCATTTCATTAAATCGTTTTTGGATCCTAATGACCAATAAAGATTAATCTACTTAGACTTGTTTTAAAAACAGTTATTTCAAGCCCGCTTTCCTGCAATCTTTAATAATCTTAAGAATAATAATTTTCTTGATTTCAAGAACAAGAGATGGCATCAGATAAAGAAGTCTCAAAAAAAATTTTTTAATGCAAGCTACATTGAAGGAATTGTATTTGCCAGCACAAAGGAGATGGTGGTCCACTCTATTATATCTACACTAGAAAAAGGGTAAATAATTAAAATTTATGTAGAAATTTTAATCTCCTATTGACAGAAATAATTTAGCTGTAATACGTAAGCATACACAATGACCATGAACTTCTACTCTACTGTCCTAACATTTTAGTGTCTGATTTTTTGAGGATATAACTGATAGACTGTCTTATGTACTTACCATAATGATGATTCCAGAGCAGCTGACCTCACACTCTCCAAATACTT
>SJYC01008022.1:0-34684 GCA_006408675.1 Madoqua kirkii
CACCGACTCAATGGACATGGGTTTGGGTAGTCTCTGGAAGTTGGTGATGGACAGGGAGGCCTGGCGTGCTGTATTTCATGGGGTTGCAAAGAGTCGGACATGAGTGAGTGACTGAACTGATTGAGAGGAAGTAAGGGCTTCCCTGGTGGCTCAGATGGTGAAGAATCCACCTGGAATGCAGGAGACCTGAGTTCAGTCCCTGGGATGGGAAGATCCCTTGGAGGAGGACACAGCAACCCACTCCAGTATTCTTGCCTAGAGATTCCCCATGGACAGAGGAGCCATGGGGTTACAAAGAGTTGGATGCACTGAGTGACTAAACACAGCACAGAGGGAGTAAATTTATATTTTTTCATATCTCTTTAACTCTCTGTTCTTTTTGATTGTTGTTCAGTTGCTTAGTCATGTCCAACTCTTTGCGGCCCAATAGACTGCAGCATGCCAGGCTTCCCTGTTCTTCAACATCTCCCGAAGCTTACCCAAACTCATGTCCATTGAGTTAGTGATGACTTCCAACCATCTCATCCTCTGTCACCACCTTTTCCTCCTGCCCTCAATCTTTCCCACATAAGTGTCCTTTCCAGTGAGTCATCTCTTTGCATCAGGTGGCCAAAGTATTAGCACTTCAGCCTCAGCAACAGTCCCTCCAATGAATATTCAAGTTTGATTTCCTTTAGGGTTGACTGGTTTGATATCCTTATTTTGGCTCCTTGCTGCACCCAAATAAGAACTACTCCTTGATGTTAGGCTTCCCAGGTGTCACAGTGGCAAAGAACCCACCTGCCAATTGCCAGAGAAGCACATTCAATCCTTAGGTCAGGATGGTCATCTGGAGAAGGAAATGGCAACTCACAAAGAAGCAGACACTACTTAAACTGAGCACACTTTACTGGCTATCTACTCTCTGGAAGGCCCTATGCTAAGTGCCTGCCAGCTAGGACTTGCTTTTGCTTTGCAAGTGGGAAAACAGGCTTAGAGAGATGACTGACTTAGGGACTCACTGCTTGTAGGTGGTAAATAGTTTTCAAAGACAGAACTCTGGTTCCAAAGCTTACATCCTTGTCCTTACTCATATCTATCCTCCCTGGCTATCTCCCTGTCTGTTGACTCTTTTACGGGATATTTGTGGATGTTGACTATTTAATTAAATTTATTTTGGTTTGTCCTGCGTCTGTTTTTGGGGGGAACTGTCTTTTCCCGTATCCTGGTCTCCGAAAGCATTGATTCTTTGGCCCTGGGTACCCTGCCAAAAGCATGTAACCCAATCAAGGATCTTAACAATCCAGAGGCTGACATAGCCACTCAGTGGTGTTCTTTTTACTGAATTTGCAGGCCAGCAGTACAACATACATTATCGCTGCCCTTATACAGTGAGGGTTTTCTGGGAGAGGAGAGATTTATAAGGAGAAAGAGATATGACCTCATTGTTTGAACCCCTCAGCCATCTATGTCTGAGGCCAGTTTGCTCCCCTGTAACTTCCAGGTTAAGTGTAGTATATCCCTGAGAAAAATGAAAGCATTAGTTGCTTTGAACTGTCTTTTCCCGTATCCTGGTCTCCGAAAGCATTGATTCTTTGGCCCTGGGTACCCTGCCAAAAGCATGTAACCCAATCAAGGATCTTAACAATCCAGAGGCTGACATAGCCACTCAGTGGTGTTCTTTTTACTGAATTTGCAGGCCAGCAGTACAACATACATTATCGCTGCCCTTATACAGTGAGGGTTTTCTGGGAGAGGAGAGATTTATAAGGAGAAAGAGATATGACCTCATTGTTTGAACCCCTCAGCCATCTATGTCTGAGGCCAGTTTGCTCCCCTGTAACTTCCAGGTTAAGTGTAGTATATCCCTGAGAAAAATGAAAGCATTAGTTGCTTAGTCATGTCTGATTCTTTGTAACCCCATGGACTGTAGCCCACCAGGCTCCTCTGTCCATGGCATTCTCCAGGCAAGGATACTGGAGTGGGTGGCCTGCTGGTTCTTAAATCAGCTTTAATGGGGTTTCTGATACTTGTAACAAAACAATCCTAATTGAGAATTCCTAACACATACTTACTCTCACAGAACTTGAATAGTATCTCGAGGCTTGTCAATGATAACCTTATCCACAGAATACTGACTCATTGGCAGCTGCATGGTTGTTATAGGTGACCAACCAGAGCTCCCACCCTGGAGCCCCAGCAAAAGAATTCATTTGAAGTTCATGCTGACTGGGTAGAAAGGCCCAGTCATCCTCCACAGTTTGGAAGGGAAGTCTAGGGGGAAAAGATGCAAATTACTCAAAAATGATAAGCTCTTCTTAAGGTTGCATTTAATTTGATGTGCTGAAGCTTCTGTTCTTGGTACTGAATATTCATGTTTAGTGAGGAGTCCTGGAGGTTTCACAACAGTGTCATTTTCTGTACTTTCAGAGTGGAGAAAAATGTGCTTTTAGCTGATAATGTACCTCAGGAGTGATGAAGGTGAGCTACAGGAATCTTTTTTTAACCATTTATGTTCTGACAAGTCATTTTTATAAGAAGCTTACAATTTAGAAAATATTAAGAGCACTGTGAGAGCTTTTGCTTAATTACAGGTAAACTTGTTTCTACATAAGGATACATGAAGGGTGAAAAGGCACATGTAACTCATCTTTAGTAAGCCCTGATTAAACTCAGTGTGAGGTGCATGCATTATTTCAAAGTTATTAACTTCTTGACTCAGTTTAAAGTGCCATAAATTACATCTATACCAACGAGTTTAGCCAACCTCTTCCCCTAGTAGTGCAGAATGTCATGGGATGATAACAGGGTTAGAAGCAAATTGAAGCCAGAATGAAATCTTAATGTATACAGGTTGTTAGGACTCCTTATCACTACTCACTGTTACAATGCAAAGACTTGCTATCTTTATAGTTGCCAGAGTTTTCAGACATGCTATAGAGAGATTTCTTAATAAATACTATGTATAGGGGTTTGCCTTTGGGGAAGTAGAGTAACAGGAGAAAGTGAAACGTGGTTAAATTCAGTTCAGTTCAGTTGCTCAGTCGTGTCCAACTCTTTGCGACACCATGAATAGCAGCACACCAGGCCTCCCTGTCCATCACCATCTCCTGGAGTTCACTCAGATTCACGTCCATCAAGTCCGTGATGCCATCCAGCCATATCATCCTTTATCATCCCCTTTTCCTCTTGCCCCCAATCCTTCCCAGCATCAGAATCTTAACAGACCTTACTAAAGTAAGTAGAAACAATGGGTGGCGGATTAATTGAAAAAGTCATGTAAAGAGGGATCATGAAAAAATGAAGCATACATACTCAAGTATTTTGTTTTAGTGTAAAATACTTAAATATATATTCCTTTGGTGATCTCACTAATATGATCTGAGGCCTTTGAGGGGAGCTTCACTGACTGGAGTTCTCTTTTTCTTGACTAAGCTGCACACATGAGACTGTGTCATTCATATCTTGTTTCCAGTTTCTATTTCTTTAAAAAGAGTCAGGATTTAAAAATATTTTTGAAGCTACCAACTTCCAGACTCTATCTAGATTTCTTTATGACCCCCTACAATTTCTTTCATACTTAATAGGAAAATTTTTCATTGTGGTCCTATTTAGAAAATCTTTTCAAAATATTCAACTTGGTTGTCATAAAAAAAACACCTTTCATTCTTTTAGATTCATATTTTTGTGGTTACATGATATTTTTCTTCAAATTTTTAAGCTCACAGCTTGTGAAATCTTAGATTCCCAACCAGGGATCAAACCTGGCCATGAGTCCTAACTTCTGATGTGTGTGTGTGCTAAGTTGCTTCAATTGTGTCTGACTCTTTGTGACCCCATGGACTGTAGCCCACCAAGCTCCTCTGTCCATGGGATTTACCAGGCAAGAATACTGGAATGGATTGCCATGCCCTCTTCAAGGGGATCTTCCTGAGCCAGGGATTGGGCCCATGTCTCTTGTCTCCTGCATTGGCAGCAGGTTCTTTACCACTAGTGCCACCTCCTGGGAAACCCCTAACCACTTGACCACCAGGGAATTCTCTCCACAGTAGTTTAATAAGTGCTTTAATTACTGTAACAAGTTCTGTTGGTCTAAATAGGTAAGAACAAAGAAACACAGTTGAGTCTTGCTGAAATTACAACCCAACTGGTGGGCCCATAATTAGGTAGAGTATTAGAAAAATGCCTCAAATTTTGTCAATCCATGGATATTAGTCAGTTTGTTGAGTCCCTTTGTTAGAGAGAATGGAGCAGATCATTTAGTCTAGTGATTCATTTAAATAAAGGTCAATTAAAGACCTTCTACAGTAAAATGTTCTCAGAGAAGGAACTGCACTGCACCTTATACTTTACTAACACATCTCTTATTTTTCAAAGGTACTAAGCTTTGCCTCAGTAAGCAGGGGAAGCAAACAAACAAAAAAACTTGTGCTGTTGGAAGTAGACTCTCTTTCTGTGTTGTGTATATGTGTGTATGTTTTCAGAGTGAATAAGCCAGTTAGATGTGCAGTCTGGTTTCCAGAGTTGCCACCATGAGTAGGGTGGAAAGGTCACAGCAGGGTCCCTGCTTCTGCTGAAGCAAATGCAGGTAAAAGCTCTACAAAAGACCGGGCCTGCTGGGATACACAGTTGTTTAAATTCTTCTTTGAGATTTGACTCAATCCCAAAGACAGTCTCCAGTGATCTTACAATGTCATTGCCTTATTTCCTGTGGCCTTGTGGGGAGGAGCGTCATAGTGATAGACTGGAAGGTGCATGCTGCCCTTGACCATCTCCTGTAAACATGTATCCAGGACTCTCTCAATCAGAACCCCATAGCATTTGCTTGTAGTCAGATTCCATCCCCATGTCCCCACAAGGGAACCTGAAAAATGACAGCTCTGCAATCCTAAGTGTTGGTGGTTTAAAGTAAGCTATAGGTCTTTGATCATCAGGGCCATCTTTTCTCTACTAAACTAGGTTGCCATTAGAATATATAAAAACCAGTTTTCAATGCATTACTGATCAATTCATGAAAAATACTGTCTGGAAGTACTTGGGTCTACAGAAGATTGAATATGTCATCTATTGACTATCTAAAGCCATACGCTTCTTGGAACATAAAGCAGAAAGCAAGAGCAGAGGAACTGTGTTCACACGTTGGGTTGGTAGATACTAGTATCTTGCTCCTTCCTTTCATACCATGTGTGGATAGTAACCAGGGCTCAGTACAGTAGATGTTACAAGCCACTGTCAGTATTCATACTACAAAATGGAACCTAAAAACATTTCCATTTAACCTGCTTTCTGAATACTGCTGTAATAGGAAGACTAAACACGAATAATGACATCAAAGCCATGTAGTCCTCAGGAGCTGTGGGGCCAATCTCCTCCTGATGGGGTGGGCAGATTCTTGATAAACAGACCTGGTTCTGATGCATAATCAGTTCTGAGAATCAGTGCCCTTCATGCCTTCTCCAACCATAAACAGGACATAAGGAGTGAAGAAAGAAGGTCTGAACCCAGAAGTGCTTCAAGAATTGGTGAAAGCTTTGACTTATGCTCTTAATTTCCCATTTATAATATTAGATGACATTATGGAGACAGAACTGTTTTCTATTACTATAGGTAAGAAAATTAGGATTAAAACTTTTTATTTTTTTTCTTTCTTTACTTATTTTTGGCTGCACTAGGTGTTCGTTGCTGTGCAAGGGCTTCCTTCGTTTCGGCGGGCAGGGACTCCTCTCTTCATTGAAGCGTGCTGGCTTCTCACTGTGGTGACTTCTCTCGTAGAGCATGGTCTCTAGGGTGAGCAGGCCTCAGGAGTTATGGCTCTCAGCCTCTAAAGCACAGGCTCGGCTCAGTAGCTGTCTTGCACAGGCCTAGCTGCTCCGTGGCATGTGGGATCCTCTGGACTAGGGATCAAATCCACGTCTCCTGCATTAACAGCCAGATTCTTAACCACTGAACTGCCAAGGAAGTCCAGGATTTTTTTTTAATAGCTTTTTTCAAAAACTTTCTGACTCTTTTCCCTCCTCACTCTCTTTTATTTGAGTTCTGACTCACCCATGAAATTTCTAGTTAGGAAAAAAGTGAAGAAAAGCTAGATGTGGTTCCATGGATAGGAAACTGTGACTAGAATCATTTATGTATTTGTATTACTGTGTTTACATGTGGAATTATATATCAGCTAATTATAGTGGACATGATTCTATTTCCAGTTATTTCTGCTGCAGTTCTTTATGACACAGGTATTTAAAAATGCTAAAATATTTTCTTTTGTTATCTGTGGGGATTAAGAAAAATGAAGTGGTTGATGTTACAAAGCCTGCTGCACTGTGCATTTGGTCTTCAGTGTTGCAATGTGGTCCGGTGCACATACATAAAAGATACAGTTTTATTTAGGTAAACAGAAGTGGTAATGTGACCACTGAAGAGACTATTATAATCTCATGATGCCTCCAGTGAAAAGTAAAACTTGTGTCCTAAATAATTGAAGAAATATTAATGATTCATGTAGGTTAGAACACTTGAAAAGCTCAACTTGTCCTTCAAGACACCATCTTTCCTGATTATCAAGTGCTTTCAGGTCATTCAGATACTTCCTGTGCCTGGTTTTCCAATGACATGTACTTTGTGTAGATTTGTATATTTATTAATGACTCAGAAAGTGATGTACCAAAATGTGCTACATCATGACATATCTTTTCAGAGTTAAATGTTTTATATTCTCATTGAACTGTGACGAAGGATTGGTAATGATACAATGAATAAAGTTTAGTTTCTATTTATAAGAGTTTTCAATATTTGAAAGTTAAACAATTTAATTTTGTATTGCCCAAAAGAATTGGTCTGCTTATAGGGTGACTCTGGATCATTCATTTGGGAAGAGGCAGAAATAATTTAACTCTAACATCAGAAGCAGAAGAATGACTGACTCCCAACAACTAATTAAAATAAATTAATTGTAAGCCTTGGTTAAGCCATCATTTTTGGATTAAGTGTGAAAACTTTCTGATTCTATATGTAAATATCAAATATTCTCAAATAAAGTAAAGATATTTTTGTCCTTAAAAGTAATATTCTTAAGCTGTTGAATATTGAGAGAATGCTACATATACTTGTGGTTGGTGGAAAAAATTAGCTTAAAGTTGAAGATTGTGTAGTTTCATTATTTTATATATATAATTTTGTTGGTAGCTCATCAGAATAGATTGCAAGCCTCAGTTGTTCTCAAGGGCTTAATGGTCAACCTTGTTCAAGTTTTCCTATATCATTAATTTATTTTGGATGTGGATCGAGTCTGACTCTGATCCAGAACTGATGCTTCAGCATTCTAGGGACTTTGGCCTGAGGTGAGGTAACAGGCTAAGCTAATCACTTTTTGGATCCCATCCAGATGTACACCATTTCAATGTATTACATATTTCTATAGGCTTTTAAACGGTCTCCTCAATTTCAAAGTTACCAGGGACTCTTAAGTCAAATTTTATTGTAAAGTTGAAAGAGATATATCATCATTGACTAAACCAGGCCGTGATTGATCACCTCATCCTATAGTTAGGACCAACTACGGTCAAGGAAATGATTCATTATTGAGTTATGTTATGATTAGTTGTGATAGATAACAATAAAAGAAGGAGTAATATACTTAAATGGAAGTAACTTTCCAACTTTGCTCCTCCTTCAATCATTGTTAGGGAGCTTTTGAAGTTAGTTTTGATTGATTACATACCTGAATATTGCTATTTTCTAATTTTTCTTTCCAGCTGATTGAATTAGAACACCTCTGTAAATTTATGTTCCTTCAAAACTTGGATCCATTTAAAATCTTTTAGTAAAGGCTATTGGTGGAAAAACAGAATACTGGCTCATCTTGTCTTCTTGTCAAATGAAATATAGATTATTTTGGGTATTTGAGGCCTGTTACTAGGGCTTCCCTTGTGTCTCAGACAGCAGAGAATCTGCCTGCAATGCAGGAGACCTGGTTACCATCCTTGGGTTGGGAAGATCCCTGGAGAAGGGAATGGCAACCCACTCCATTATTATTGCCTGGTGAACTCCATGGAGGGCTACAGTTCATAGGGTCACAAAGAGTCAGAGATGACTGAGGGACTTTTACATCATATTTCACGGGATATTAGCTGATGCAATAACCTCAGATATGCAGATGATACCACCCTTATGGCAGAAAGTGAAGAGGAATTAAAAAGCCTCTTGATGAAAGTGAAAGAAAAGAGTGAGAAAGTTGGCTTAAAGCTCAACATTCAGAAAACGAAGATCATGGCATCCGGTCCCATCACTTCATGGGAAATAGATGGGGAAACAGTGGAAACAGTGTTATTTTGGGGGGCTCCAAAGTCACTGCAGATGGTGATTGCAGCCATGAAATGAAAGACGCTTATTCTTTGGAAGGAAAGTTATGACCAACCTGGACAGCATATTAAAAAGCAGAGATACTACTTTGCCAGCAAAGGTCCATCTAGTCAAGGCTATGATTTCTCCAGTGGTCATGTGTGGATGTGAGAGTTGGACTGTGAAGAAAGCTGAGTGCTGAAGAATTGATGCTTTTGAACTGTGGTGTTGGAGAAGACTCTTGAGAGTCCCTTGGACTGCAAGGAGATCTAACCAGTCCATCCTAAAGATCAGCCCTGGGTGTACTTTGGAAGGACTGATGCTAAAGCTGAAACTCCAATACTTTGGCCACCTCGTGTGAAGAGTTGACTCATTAGAAAAGACCTTAATGCTGGGAGGGATTGGGGGCAGGAGGAGAAGGGGACGACAGAGGATGAGGTGGCTGGATGGCATCACTGGCTCGATGGATGTGAGTCTGAGTGAACTCCGGGAGTTGGTGATAGACAGGGAGGCCTGGTGTGTTACAATTCATGGGGTTGCAGAGTCGGACATGACTGAGCAACTGAACTGAACTGATACTTTCTCCTCTGGCTCCTGTCTCATTCTGTATCTCCTGTATAACAACGAGCTTCCCAGGTGGTGCTAGTGGTAAAGAACCTGCCTCCCAATGCAGGAGACATAAGACTTGAGTTTGATCCCTGTGTTTGGGAAGATCCCCTGGAGGAGGGCACGGCAGCCAACTCCAGTATTCTTGCCTGGAAAATCCCATGAACAGAGGAGCCTGGCAGGCTCTGGTCATAAAGTTGGACATGACTGAAGCAACTTAGCATGCATCATGCATGTATAACAACACTTCTGGAAAGACGGCCTCTATCACTTGTGACTACTTTCTTTCCTCCTGTTCTCCTTTGCATTTCTCTGCTCATTTCATCAAACTTGTGCTTATCAGAGTCATCAGTGACTTTCCTTTTGCTCATCGAGTAGCCAATCCCTAGTTCTTACCTTATTTGACCTTTCAGGTTGTTTGACACAGGTGCTCATTTTCTAATTTTCAGTTTAGCTTTGGGGACATCATTCTTTCTTAATGTTTCTTCTATATCAGTGGGCACTTTTCCTCAGTCTGTTAGTTCCTTTTCATTTCCCTAGCTTATTTGGGACATCTCAGGGCTACATCCCTAGAATGTCCCTTTCCGTTCTCCCTCACTTTGTGATTTCATCAGACCTCATGGCTTTAGTACCTTCTCAGTATTAACAACTCCAAAATTTCTGTCCCCAACCTTGACTCCTTCCCTAAACACTAGACTCATAGATTCAAATGCCTACTTACTATTTCTATTTCAATGTACTTTAGACTTATTTAACTTAGTATTGTATGTCTCAAACCATGCTTTGATTTCTGTCCTTTTCTCCCCAGCATTAATCTTCTAAGAGTCTTCTCTATTTTAATAAATGGAAATTCCTTCTTTCCAGTTGCTCAGATAAAAACAAACAAACAAACAAACAAAAAAACCCTAGCAAAAATAAATAAAATATGAGCAAACTAAGAACAAAAACAAAAGATGTAGAATAATCCTTCATTCCTCTATTTTTCCCAAACCCACTCCTAATTTTTCAGGATATTCTGTTGGCTCTACTGTCAAAACACATACAAAATTGATCCATTTTTTACCACTTTTATTATGGTAAAATAAAATTTTATTTTCTGTGCACATTACAGCCTGTTCATCTACATTGACTCCCTACTTCCACACTTGCTCTTCCTATGGTCTATACTCAATGTTGCAGGCAAAATAAGTTTTCTAAAACATAAGTTAGATTATACAACCCTATTCTCAGACAGCAGAGAATCTGCCTGCAATGCAGGAGACCTGGTTACCATCCTTGGGTTGGGAAGATCCCTGGAGAAGGGAATGGCAACCCACTCCATTATTATTGCCTGGTGAACTCCATGGAGGGCTACAGTTCATAGGGTCACAAAGAGTCAGAGATGACTGAGGGACTTTTACATCATATTTCACGGGATATTAGCTGATGCAATAACCTCAGATATGCAGATGATACCACCCTTATGGCAGAAAGTGAAGAGGAATTAAAAAGCCTCTTGATGAAAGTGAAAGAAAAGAGTGAGAAAGTTGGCTTAAAGCTCAACATTCAGAAAACGAAGATCATGGCATCCGGTCCCATCATTTCATGGGAAATAGATGGGGAAACAGTGGAAACAGTGTTATTTTGGGGGGCTCCAAAGTCACTGCAGATGGTGATTGCAGCCATGAAATGAAAGACGCTTATTCTTTGGAAGGAAAGTTATGACCAACCTGGACAGCATATTAAAAAGCAGAGATACTACTTTGCCAGCAAAGGTCCATCTAGTCAAGGCTATGATTTCTCCAGTGGTCATGTGTGGATGTGAGAGTTGGACTGTGAAGAAAGCTGAGTGCTGAAGAATTGATGCTTTTGAACTGTGGTGTTGGAGAAGACTCTTGAGAGTCCCTTGGACTGCAAGGAGATCTAACCAGTCCATCCTAAAGATCAGCCCTGGGTGTACTTTGGAAGGACTGATGCTAAAGCTGAAACTCCAATACTTTGGCCACCTCGTGTGAAGAGTTGACTCATTAGAAAAGACCTTAATGCTGGGAGGGATTGGGGGCAGGAGGAGAAGGGGACGACAGAGGATGAGGTGGCTGGATGGCATCACTGGCTCGATGGATGTGAGTCTGAGTGAACTCCGGGAGTTGGTGATAGACAGGGAGGCCTGGTGTGTTACAATTCATGGGGTTGCAGAGTCGGACATGACTGAGCAACTGAACTGAACTGATACTTTCTCCTCTGGCTCCTGTCTCATTCTGTATCTCCTGTATAACAACGAGCTTCCCAGGTGGTGCTAGTGGTAAAGAACCTGCCTCCCAATGCAGGAGACATAAGACTTGAGTTTGATCCCTGTGTTTGGGAAGATCCCCTGGAGGAGGGCACGGCAGCCAACTCCAGTATTCTTGCCTGGAAAATCCCATGAACAGAGGAGCCTGGCAGGCTCTGGTCATAAAGTTGGACATGACTGAAGCAACTTAGCATGCATCATGCATGTATAACAACACTTCTGGAAAGACGGCCTCTATCACTTGTGACTACTTTCTTTCCTCCTGTTCTCCTTTGCATTTCTCTGCTCATTTCATCAAACTTGTGCTTATCAGAGTCATCAGTGACTTTCCTTTTGCTCATCGAGTAGCCAATCCCTAGTTCTTACCTTATTTGACCTTTCAGGTTGTTTGACACAGGTGCTCATTTTCTAATTTTCAGTTTAGCTTTGGGGACATCATTCTTTCTTAATGTTTCTTCTATATCAGTGGGCACTTTTCCTCAGTCTGTTAGTTCCTTTTCATTTCCCTAGCTTATTTGGGACATCTCAGGGCTACATCCCTAGAATGTCCCTTTCCGTTCTCCCTCACTTTGTGATTTCATCAGACCTCATGGCTTTAGTACCTTCTCAGTATTAACAACTCCAAAATTTCTGTCCCCAACCTTGACTCCTTCCCTAAACACTAGACTCATAGATTCAAATGCCTACTTACTATTTCTATTTCAATGTAATTTAGACTTATTTAACTTAGTATTGTATGTCTCAAACCATGCTTTGATTTCTGTCCTTTTCTCCCCAGCATTAATCTTCTAAGAGTCTTCTCTATTTTAATAAATGGAAATTCCTTCTTTCCAGTTGCTCAGATAAAAACAAACAAACAAACAAACAAAAAAACCCTAGCAAAAATAAATAAAATATGAGCAAACTAAGAACAAAAACAAAAGATGTAGAATAATCCTTCATTCCTCTATTTTTCCCAAACCCACTCCTAATTTTTCAGGATATCTGTTGGCTCTACTGTCAAAACACATACAAAATTGATCCATTTTTTACCACTTTTATTATGGTAAAATAAAATTTTATTTTCTGTGCACATTACAGCCTGTTCATCTACATTGACTCCCTACTTCCACACTTGCTCTTCCTATGGTCTATACTCAATGTTGCAGGCAAAATAAGTTTTCTAAAACATAAGTTAGATTATACAACCCTATGGACTGTAGCCCACCAGGCTCTTCTGTCCATAGAATTTTCTAGGCAAGAATACTGTAGTGGGCTGCCATGTCCTCCTCTAGGGGATCCTCCCAACCCAGGGATTGAACTCTCATCTCTTATGTCTCCTGCATTGGCAAGTGAGTTCTTTATCACTAGCTGCACCTGGGAAGTACCTTTTAGATTAGTCAGACTCAGGATGTAAATGGATGTTGCAAAGTTTCAATTAGAAATATGTGGTGTGACTATTCTTTTTTTTTTTTTTTTAGTTTTTTTTTAAATTGAATTATATGATAGCTTAAATATGTTATTTTCTGCTGAACTACATAAATCAGCTATATATATACATATAGAATACACACACACACAATATAGTATACATACTAGAGTATACATGTACTCCCTCTTGAACCTCCCTCCTACTACACCACCACCAACCATCCACCCCTCTGAGTCATCACAGGACACTGAGCTGAGCTCCCTGTTATACAGCAACTTCCCACTAGCTGTCTATTTTATACCTGGAAGAATTCCAAATCTTATTAATGGCCAAATAGTCTTTCAAGTTCAGCCCCTCTGCTACTTTACTAACCTCACTTCCTACTTCCATCCAGTGGCTCAACTTCCCTCTTTGTTGTTCCTTAAACATTCTATTTAAGCTCTTGTTCTAGGGCCTTCCTCTGTCTCTCTTTCTGGAATACTCTTCCTCCAGATATCTCATGACTCACTCTCTTACTTTCTTCAGATCTTGTTCAAGTGCCACGTTCATGGTTACTGAATAACACCACCTGCCTGAAATTGGTATTACCATGGTTTATATTCTCTATGTGCATGTCCGAGAGCTGTTGCTTCAGTTATGTCTGACTCTTTGCAACTCTATGGACTATATAGCCCAGAAGACTTTGTCCATGGGATTTTCCAGGCAGGAAAAATGGAGTGGATTGCCACGCCCTCCTCCAGGGGATCATCCCTACCCAGGGATCCAACTCAGGTCTCTTGCAGTTCCTGCATTGTAGATGGATTCTTTACCACTGAGCCACTGGGGAAGTCCATTTTTTCTGTAGCATTTATTATGTCATATTGTGTATTTGTTTGCTCAGTTGTTTATTGCCTACTTCCCCACATGGAAAAATACATGTTTCATGAGGACTATGTTAATGAATATATGACTAAACATTCATGTAACACAGACTAGTGCTTCTTAAACCTGAAGGCTCATCACAGTCATTCAGATCGCCTGTTAAAAATGAACATTTCAAGCTTTTTACACAATCACTTGTAGCATCCAAATAGTTGATTGAACAGAGCTTGCTGCACAGCCAATGCTCAGTGAGTATTTTTTGATTGTTTGAAGGACTGAGTATGTGAATGACCTTAGAGATACACTATTGAGGGGGTAAAATTTGCAATTTTATTTTCCTTTATACTAATGCATTTCTTACTATGTACAATACTTGATGCAAGGCAGAACACCAAATTGAAAGGTAGATTACCTTTCTTTTTTTCCCCTCAGTTAAAGGAATTACTGTCATGGCTAATAAAATTAAGGTTATCTATATATCACAGTCCCACAGAGCAATCTTCCTCAACATTCAACAACTTGGGTTCTACCTTGACTCTTTTTACATATTATTTTTATCTAAATGAACATTATGTACAATAAAGAAAAGGTAAATATAAAAATAAATTCTGAGCAATTTCTGGTGTCTGATATAACAAAATGATTCTCATGGACCTCTATTATTATTTAGTTTCCTAGGGATGATTTTTCCCTTGCTACTGCTTAATGACTGCTTTGAAATTAGATATCAGGTTATATCTTTAAAATAAGCATATCACATTATTCATTTTATCAAAATATAATGCTCCACCAAAAATATCTAGACCTGACATGGTCTTGGGCTACATTTTTGAGTAATCCTACCCTAGAAGAATACAGAAAATATGCCTGAAAAACTGAAACATGTGACTTGAGGCTTAGTTTCTGCCTCTAGACGCTTACAAATCTAGTTATGGGGTTAGATAAAGAACATATAAACTAAGTATCTGTGCGATATGGACCAGTACTTCCTAAATTTGACTTCCTTGGTGGTTCAGTAGTATAGACTTGCTTGTCATGGCAAGAGACATGGATTCAATCCCTGGGTCAGAAAGATTCCCCTGGAGAAAGAAATAGCAAACCACTCCAGTCACTTCAATTGTGTCTGACTCTTTGCGACCCTATGGACAGTAGCCCACCAAGCTCCTCTGTCCATGGGATTTCCCAGGCAAGAATACTGGAATGGGTTGCCATGCCCCTTCTCAAGGGGATCTTCCTGACCCAGGGGGTCGAACCCATGTCTCTTATGTCTCCTGCATTGGTAGGTGGGAATCCCAGTATTCTTGCCTGGGAAATCCCATGGACAGAGGAGCCTGGCAAGCTATAGTCCATGAGGTCACAAAAGAATCAGACACAACTAAGCAACTAAACAACAACAGCAACTTCCTAAATTTACAGGTTTATCACAATTATTTGAGTAGCTTACTAAAAATGCAAATTTCCAGATTTCTTTCTTCCAGAGACTGATTTAATAAGTCTGAAAGTAGAGTCTGGGAAGCTAAATGTTTAACGAGTTCCTCAAATAATTCTTTTCAGTAACAAGCAGTTTGAACCACTGCTATAGATAATAAAAGTTAATGAACTGGAGCAGGGCTATCTTCTCTTGGAATGAGATTGTCAGGTGTTAAAAATTTCATTGGACGTTGAATAATAAAGGTGATGTTCAAGTAGACAAACATAAGTTGGTGTGGGGAAGGATAACTTTATGAAATAGTATAATTAGATGTGTAACAGTTACAGGACTCTCCCTTCTAAGTAACAACACACAGCTATAAGAATCGGAAGCCATAAAAAGACTATTAACCATTCAACAAGGATTCTGGACACAGGGTGGATTTTAGGATAGCAAGTTCAGAACATCATTGATACTGTCAGAGGGTAAAGCTTTTCTATCCTTTGGAGAAGCACCATTCTGGGTGGCTTGATTTTCACTGTTAGGATTATCCCTTCATAGAGGCTACATGGCTGCTTTAGCTTCAGATATTGTGGCCTCATATAACTACATCCATGAGATATATGGGAAAGTGAAAATGGGGGAAATATATGGGAAATATAAGTGAAAATGTGGGAAGTGTCTCCTCACAGATCTTTTGATGAGAAGTCAAACTATTCTCGAACCTTTAAACAGAATTCCCTATGATTGTGCAACATGTCCAACTCTGAGCTTCAAAAGTGCATGAGAAGGTGAGAATCTGATGCTTCCAACTTTCATAATGCAAGGCAGATTGTTCCAGAAAATAGGAAAATGGGCATAATACCTGGTGCACTGGGAAACCAAAAGTGTTAGAAAAATAGAAATGTTTTCCAAATGAACTTATTGCTGAGTTTTCCAAATGGACTCACGTGTTGCTTAATTCTACAACAGCCTTGAAAGGCGTTAGTATTATTTTTAATATAGACTATGAAGCAGAGTCACAGAAGAGCCAGGTTTCTAGTCCAAGGCCATAAAACTAGTAAGTGGGAGAAGTAGGATATGAACCCAGAAGTATATACTGATATTACCAAATTTCTTACCCTATTATATTGCTTCCTCATAACAAATGACTTTTGAGTGATGTCTAAATTAAGGCTGGAAAACCTGCTGAATATGGACATTTAATTCACCATTGTACTGTAGCGGATTTAGAACTTTTTTATCTTAAAGATCCCAAATTGGATATTTTAAGTTGTCTAAGTTTTATGTGAATATATTAATCTATCTTGATTTGGAATACTCTGCTTATTGTTATGATGACCATTTGTAACAGAGCAGTGTTTATCAGGCCTACAGTGGTTGGAGAAGGCAATGGCAATCCACACAACTGAGTAACTTCACTTTCACTTTTCACTTTCATGCACTGGAAAAGGAAATGGCAACCCACTCCAGTGTTCTAGCCTGAAGAACCCCAGTAATGGTGGAGCCCAGTGGACTGCCATCTATGGAGTCGCACAGAGTTGGACACGACTGAAGCAACTTAGCTGCAGCAGCAGCAGCAGGGTGGTTAGAAGCTCAGGTTTTTAATCAGGTTCTTTGAATCTTAGAAACACGAGTGGGACTACTAACTTAGGGACAAGCATTAAGCAGTGAGGTTTATAACCCAAACCAATATAGGAATCAGTTCAGTTCAGTTCAGTCGCTCAGTCGACTCTTTGCGACCCCATGAGTCACAGCACTCCAGGCCTCCCTGTCTATCACCAACTCCTGGAGTTCACTCAAACTCATATCCATTAAGTCGGTATTGCCATCCAGCCATCTTATCCTCTGTCGTCCCCTTCTCCTGCCCGCAATTCCTCCTAGCATGAGGGTCTTTTCCAATGAGTCAACTCTTCACATGAGGTGACCGAAGTACTGGAGTTTCAGCTTCAGCATCAGTCCTTCCAGTGAACACCCTGGAATGCACAGTATTAAATGAGCAAAACAAAATGTGTTTGGGGAAAAGTTTAGAGACTTCTTATACTTGATAGATTCTAAAATGTAAGATCCTTTGTACCTATAGCCTCTGCAACTGAGAGCCTTCTGTTCACCAGCATGGAAAATTATGTTTCAATTAAGTGTTGGCAGAAGCATCTGTTTCTGTCATTTCAACTGCACATCAACTTCATTTTACATATGCAAATGATGTAAGCTCTCAAAAAAAGAACCCTGTGGTGTAATTGACTTTGCATTAAGGACTGTAAAATTTGTTATTCTCTTAGACCTTGATTTAACCCATGGGTAAGCTTTGAGTGCAATTCACGGCCAGAGACTTGGGAATATTTTATCACTTTAGGGAAGGCCAGAGACGGATTCAGGTGCATAGAAAGCTGACAAGTGTAGTTTTGATGTCAAATGGGGGAGATGGTTAATTTAGTATACAGAGCCCTGGGATAGGAAAAGAAAACCTTGTACCAAGTATTAATCCACCCTGAACAGTTGTGTGAACCTGGGCAAATTGCTTTTATTCCTTAGAGTGAGAGGTGTGAAAAGCTTAACCACCTATTACAGGACAACCCAATAGAAGTTGACTATAGTGTGTGTGATAATTTTAAGTAGTTTAATGGCATGGCATTTAATAACTTTGATTCTCATAAGTAAAACAAGTTTTCTCTGTTTTAGTTTTCCTCTTGATTGCTTTGCTTTACTCCAAAGAAGAAAGTCAGTTTGGTGCTAGTGAGTTATAATTTCTCCAGTACCATGTAATCTTTTTTTTAATAGAGGAAGGCCCACATTCAGAATCTTTGACTAGAAAAATAGCTAATTAT
Organism: Madoqua kirkii; assembly: GCA_006408675.1. NCBI lineage: Eukaryota > Metazoa > Chordata > Mammalia > Artiodactyla > Bovidae > Madoqua > Madoqua kirkii. The sequence continues at coordinate 17,700 of SJYC01008022.1, forward strand.
GATACTATTTTGTTTTGAATATATCCATTTTTCATATTATCTTCTATTTGAGTCAAATGTACTACTAATCAATTGCTTTCATTTATGAATTTAAATGAAAAAAATTCATTTAAAATATAGCCATTTAGGTAACAAAGATATTCATCAGTTTAATAAAATGATATCAATAGTCATTTGTAAAGGTGGTTTATAAGCCTGGCAATTATCATTTATTCATTCATTCAAGTATCGAGTATCTACTAGTGCCAGTCTGTGTTCTAGACATTGGAGGATATAGTGATAGGATGGATGCTTTCCCCTTTAACAACTATACAACTTAGAAGGAAAAGCAAATAATAAAAAAATGTGGATGAGTATAAAATATATCATGTTATAATAAATTCTATGAAAACAAGTAAAGCTGGCTAAGGGATAGACAGTGAAAGTTTGTGTGTATGTGTGTGTGTGCACTATTTTAGATATAGGACACTCAGGAAGGAACTTTTTAAAGAGGACTGGGGTAAATTGAAATAACAATATTCGTAAAGGCCTTAGAAAAAGTGATTGTAGAAGAAGCAACAGCTATAGAGACCTAGAGCAGAATAAGCTTGGTGTGCTGGAGAGACAGCAAGAAAGCTGTATGGCTAAACAAGAGTGAATACGGCAGAAAATGTAGAAAGATGAAGTGAAGAATGAGGAAAAATAATAGCATGCAAGGCCTTGTTGGCCATGATAAGGAATTTGCATTTTATTCTAAGTGTGTTGGGAAGTCATTGGCAATCTTTAAGTCAGGGCATGCTAAGATCCACTTTGTTCAAGAAAAATTCATCATGATAGTTGTTAAAGACAATAAGAAAGATTTTATTCAAGAGGGGGGTTCTGCAAGGGGAATTTTGCAGTAGGGGAGAAAGATGGGGTTCAACTTCTAATATAACAAGGACAAGCACAGATTTATAGCCAAGGAATAGAGTGAGGATCAGTGGATAGAGAATTCCCAAGAGATTAGGGGAGACTGGCTAAACTGACTTGACAGGATTCTTGCTGAAGGCTGGCTAGAGCGATATCGAGGGTGATCAGAACCCAAGGTGTAGGGTGAGGAATTTGATTAGATATTGAGAAAGAGAGAATCTTACTAAACTGATCCAGCAGGTTTCTTCTTTTTTTTTTTAATTGGAGTATAGTTGCTTTACAATATATTGTTAGTTCCTACTGTATAATGAAGTAAATCAGCTATAAGTATACATATATTCACCTCCCTATTGGGCCTCCCTCCATTCCCTCTAGGTCATTACAGAGCACCAAAAAGGGAACCTTCCTACACTGTTGGAAATTTAAATTGATATAGCCACTCAGGAGAACAGAATGGAGCCTTAAAAAAACTAAAAATAGAACTATTATATGATCCGGCAAGTCCATTTCTTTCCTGGACATATACCCATAATTCAAAGTGACACATGTAACCCAGTGTTCATTGCAGCAATATTTACAATAGTTAAGGAAACAACCTAAATGTCCAATGAGAAGTTTTCTTGTTAAAACTGGACTCTGTAGGCCAAGGGCAAAGACCAAGTTTAGGGCCTAGTGAGGAAGTGGACTGAGAGGAGTTGACTTGAATTTGATCAAGGAGAGAGTCCTGTGAGCTTTATAATTCGGAATTGACACTCTGGAAGTTTCATGGAGCACTGGATATGGTGGGACACCTGTTGGGTGAATAGGAAATGATTGCAGTCTTCTAGATGAAAGGTGATGGTAGTTTGACTCAGAGCTGCTAAGTATAGTTGTGTAGGTTGAGCATCAGTTAGGGGCTAATATACAGCTAGAGTTCTGCTCTCCCAGACTTGTGCCCTGGCACAAGGTTGTTTGCACCTACAGGAAGGATAGCCTTTTCACAATCTTTGCAGAGTCATTTGTGGCCAAGCCATTTGCTCACGGAAGGTGCATATTTTTTTCTAAATATCACAGATGTCCCGTTTTTGCTTCCAAATATCTTCCTTATCAAAGTGAGTACCTTTAAATAATTTGTACAATTACAACGTTAGGCCAGTAGCATCTTTCATTTTACTAGTTGTGATGATGAAGGTGGTGAAAAGAAACGGAAATCAGGATAAGTCAGAAGTTTAATCCATAGGATTTGCTCATAGATAAGATTCATGGGTTGCAGAAAAGAGACAAATCAAGAATGTCTCCAGTGATTTTGATCTTCATGATGGAGGAAGAGGTATTGCCACTTGTTGAGAAGGGGAAGCATAGGGGAAGAGAAAATTTGGAGATTTTAAGGCAAGTTTTGTTAAAGTGTTTTATCTTGGACATTTTTAAAGTGAGTTGCCTATTAGACATTTTAGGGGTGATAGTCAATAAGTAGTGTGCATGAATCTGGAGTGTAAATGAAAGTTACCAATGGGTTTATGTTTGAGTATATATGTGTAAGATGATATTTAAAGTTGAATGTGTGACTAGTGAATTAACATAGATTGGAAAGATAAATAGACTGAGGATAGAGCCTTGATAGGTAGAAAATTGGAGAAAGACTCAGGGTAGTGTCTATTCTAGAAGCCAGGTTAAGTACATATTTCAAGAAGGATGTTATTCTCTGAAGAGAGATATAGATATGGGTGATTAAGAGGTACAAACTTCTAGTTGCAAAATATATGAGTCATTGGTATGAAATGTACAGTATGAGGAATATAGTCAATAATTATGTAATATTTTTGTGTGGTGACAGATGGTAACTGGACTTATCATGGTGACCATTTTGTATTGTTCAAAAATATTAAATCACTACATTGTATAAGAGGAACTAACATAATGTTGTAGATCAGTTATACTATAAAAACAGGCACAAAAACAAAACACATAGAAAAAGAGATTAGATTTGTGGTTACAACATGCAAGAGTCAGGGGAGAGGGAATTGTATCAAAGTGGTCAAAAGATCCAAACTTTCAGCTATAAGATAAATAATTACAAGGAATGTGATATACAATATGATAAATAAGATTAATACTGCTCTATGTTATATATGAAAGTTGTTTAGAATAATTTCTGAGTCATCATCATCACAAGAGAATTTTAAAAAATTTTGTTTTATTTTGTAACTATGAGATGATGGATATTCTCTAAAATTATTGCAGTACCCATTTCATGATATATGCAAATCAAATCATTATACTGTACACCTTAAACTTATATAGTGCTATATGTCAGTTATAGCTCAATGGAACTGAAAGAAAAATATCTCAAACAAAAGAAGTATAGAGTGATCTATGATTTTAAGGGCTGCTAGTAGGTTCAGTCAAATACCTAACAACTGATCATTCAATTTGGCAAAATAGAGATATTTATAACCTTAAGAAACATCATTTACTAGTGTGCAAAAGGAAAATTAAAAACTAAAATAAAAGAAAGTAGGGAAAACCACTAGGCCATTTATGTATGACCTAAATCAAATCACTTATAACTATACAGTAGAAGTGAGAAATAGATTTAAAGGACTAGATCTGATAGACAGAGTGCCTGATGAACTATGAACAGAGGTTCGTGACATTGTACAGGAACAGAGATCAAGACCATCCTTAAGAAAAAGAAATGCAAAAAAGAAAAATGGCTATCTGAGGAGGTCTTACAAATAACTGTAAGAAAAACAGAAGCTAAAAGCAAAGGGAAAAGGAAAGATACCCATTTGAATGCAGAGTTCCAAAGAATAGTGAGGAGAGAGATGAAAGCCTTCCTCAGTGATCATTGCAAAGAAATAAAGGAAGACAATAAAATGGGAAAGGCTAGAGATCTCTTCAAGAACATTAGAGATACCAAGAGAACATTTCATGCAAAGATGGGCTCAATAAAGTACAGAAATGGTATGGACCTAACAGAAACAGAAGATATTAAGAAGAGATGGCAAGAATACACAGAAGAAGTGTACAAAAAAGATCTTCAAGACCCAGATAATCACAATGGTGTGATCACTCACCTAGAGCCACACATCCTGGAATGTGAAGTCAAGTGGGCCTTAGGAAGCATCACTATGAAAAAGCTAGTGGAGGTGATGGAATGCTAGCTGAGCTATGTCAAATCCTCAAAGATGATGCTGTGAAAGTGCTTCACTCACTATGCCAGCAAATTTGGAAAATTCAGTAGTGGCCACAGCACTGGAAAAGGTCAGTTTTCATTTCAGTCCCTAAGAAAGGCAATGCCAAAGAATGTTCAAACTACCACACAATTGTACTCATCTCACATGCTAGTAAAGTAATTCTCAAAATTCCTTAAGCCAGGCTTCAACAGTACATGAACCATGAACTTCTATATGTTCAAGCTGGATTTAGAAAAGGCTGAGGAACAAGAGATCAAATTGCCAACACCCGCTGAATCATCATAAAAGCAAGCAAATTCTGGAAAAACATCTGTTTCTGCTTTATTGACTATGCCAAAGTCTTTGTGTGGTTCTCAACAAACTGTGGAACATTCTGAAAGAGATGGGAATATCAGACACCTGACCTTCCTCTTGAGAAATCTGTATGCAGGTCAGGAAGCAACAGTTAGAACTGGACATGGAACAACAGACTGGTTCCAAATAGGTAAAGGAGTGTGGCAAGGCTGTATATTGTCACCCTGCTTATTTAACTTCTATGCAGAGTATATCATGAGAAATGCTGGGCTCAAAGAAGCCGAAGCTAATATCAAGATTGCCAGGAGAAATATCAGTAACCTCAGATATGCAGATGACACCACCCTTATGGCAAAAAGTGAAGAAGAACTAAAGAGCCTCTTGATGAAAGTGAGAGTGGAGAGTGAAAAAGTTGGCTTAAAGCTCAACATTCAGAAAACTAAGTGATGGCATCCAGTTCCATCACTCCATGGGAAATAGATGGGAAAACAGTGTAAACAATGACAGACTTTATTTTTTTGGGCTCCAAAATCACCGCAGATGGTGATTACAGCCATGAAATTAAAAAATGTTTACTCCTTCGAAGGAAAGTTATGAGTAACCTAGACAGCATATTCAAAAGCAGAGACATGACTTTGCCAACAAAGATCCATCTAGTCAAGTCTATGGTTTTTCGAGTAGTCATGTATGGTTGTGAGAAAAGAGAAAGCTGAGTGCCGAAGAACTGATGCTTTTGAACTGTGTTGTTGGAAAAGACTCTTGAGAGTCTTTGGACTCCAAGGAGATCCAACCATTCCAGCCTAAAGGAGATCAGCCCTAGGTGTTCATTGGAAGGACTGATGGTGAAGCTGAAACTCCAATACTTTGGCCACCTGATGTGAAGCGCTGACTCATTTGAAAAGATGCTGATGCTGGAAAAGATTGAAGGTTAGAGAAGAAGAGGATGACAGAGGATGAGATGGCTGGATGGCATCACTGACTCAATGGGCATGAATTTGGGTGGACTCCGGGAGTTGGTAATGGACAGGGAGGACTGGCGTGCTGCGATTCATGGGGTCACAAAGAGTCCAACATGACTTAGCGAATGAACTGAAAACTAAAATATCTAATTAGAATGAGTTGAGGAAAACATGAAAGTGAAAAATGAACCCAGAGAGAATAGAATAACACTTTTTGAGCAGCCTTGCCATAAAGGGCATCAGAAAAATGAGGTGGCAGGTGGAAGGAGATGTGGAGTCTGGGAATGGTGACATTGCTATTTATTTATAAGCTGATGGAAATGATTTAGTAGGTAGATCATGAAGATGGGAAGTAAATGAGTTTTGAGGGATTCCTGCCCCACCCCCATTTTACTGTTTCTATATTTGTAGATAGAGACCCTGCAATCCAGGAAATTAAATAAGTTATCCAAAGTTACCCTGTAAGATTTCAGATTTCTAGTCCAGAACTGCCCTTGCCACCTCTATTGCTTGAATATATCGAATATCTTGGCTGGGGTACTTGGAAAGTGATATAAAATTACTTCATTTATTTTCATATTTTCCTTAAGGATTTCAAAGATGAGAAAAAGTTCAGAAAAAAAGTAATGATGCCAACATGTTGAATAGCTGAATTTTTGGTATAAACATTAATTTTAGCTGTACAAGGAAAAGATACTGATGACTGAGTCATTGGTGGAAAGGATTTTGGGTAAAAAGAAAGACATGAAAGGTAGACATTCAAGAATGATTCTAGTATCTTCATAAGGCAAACAAGTATGCAATTTGATTAGAACCAGACGAGGGATGGGTAGCAACTGAAAATGAAGTTGGTAGATAAGATAGCTTCACCTTATTATTCAAGGATGCTAAGGGCCTTGGAGAAGTTTAGCCATTTGTAGTAGAAAATGGGGAGCTACTGAAGATTTCTGAGGGGAGGAGTTACATAACATCACACTAGTCTTATCTGTGGAAAGGTATAGGAGAATCCCTAAGAATCTGAAGATTTTTAAGTCAGAGTGGGATATTGAGGTGCTAGCAGCAGCAGCAGTAGGAATTAATGAAGGAAAAAAAGGTTGTAGGAGATGTCAATTCAGTGTGAGTTATAGTCAAATTTACCAACCTAGACAGCATATTAAAAAGCAGAGACATTACTTTGCCAACAAAGGTTCGTCTAGTCAAGGCTATGGTTTTCCCAGTGGTCATGTATGGATGTGAGAGTTGGACTGTGAAGAAAGCTGAGCACCGAAGAATTGATGCTTTTGAACTATGGTGCTGGAGAAGACTCTTGAGAGTCCCTTGGAATGCAAGGAGATCCAGCCCGTCCATTCTAAAGGAGATCAGCCCTGGGTGTGTTCATTGGGAGGACTGATGTTAAAGCTAAAACTCCAGTACTTTGGCCACCTCATGAGAAGAGTTGACTCATTGAAAAAGACCCGGATGCTGGGAGGGATTGGGGGCAAGAGGAGAAGGGGACAACAGAGGATGAGATGGCTGGATGGCATCATTGGGAGGACTGATGTTAAAGCTAAAACTCCAGTACTTTGGCCACCTCATGAGAAGAGTTGACTCATTGAAAAAGACCCTGATGCTGGGAGGGATTGGGGGCAAGAGGAGAAGGGGACAACAGAGGATGAGATGGCTGGATGGCATCACCGACTCGATGGACGTGAGTTTGGGTGAATTCCGGGAGTTGGTGATGGACAGTGAGGCCTGGCATGCTGTGATTCATAGGGTCGCAAAGAGTCGGACACGATTGAGCGATTGAACTGAACTGATACAGCAAAAAATAGTCAGGAGACATTTGGATTCACAAGCTCAGCTCTCAGATAAACAGGAGAAGTTGAAGTTAGAATTTTATGAGGCCATAATGTCATGTTGAATCTAGGGTGACATAGTACAAGAGTTCTTTGGTGTAGTGGAAGACTAGGAACTCATGACTGAGCTTTTGAGAATATTCACACTCTGATTTCTTTAAGCTTCCATTTCTTCTCTTCTAATCTGTGGTTAATATTAGCCACCCTACCTACCATACTCACAGTGGTTGTGAGGCTTTTGAGAAATTAGAGATGTGAACATTCTATGAAAAAAATGTGGTGTTATTTGAGATGTAGTGTGAAATTGCAATGACAGACAACTTAAACATGATCAAATAGATAGCATTTCAAGTTATCAAAAAATAATGAGATTGAGAAGGTGAAATTATATATCTGTAAGATTAATATGTTTAGTTGAGGCTTGCTACTGGAACTTCCTGCGTTTGTGAGTTCCCAACTTTCAATTCCAAACTTGAGTTTGGAAATGTAAAACAACTGTTACAAAGGAATAAATGTATATATATGTTTTTTAAATCAAATTGAGAGAAAGCAAGTTGTGTAACTGTTGCTTTAAAGAAGCAGTTGGTAGCATATGCCAGGACAATTTGCAGCTATTATCACCCCTTTAAGATGCTGAGAAAATCGAATTGCTGACTAATGTAGTTGGGGGTGAAGGTCACCTTTCAAGAACTCAGGGACTGCAGTGTGAGCCTACTTGAAAAGCCTGTCTTGCAGAGTTGCATTTGGAAAGGAGCTTTCCTCTGACAATGTTACGTGTTATTTTAAGACACATCATTTGACTATGCAAATACATACATATATATGTATGTAGTATATGTGTGTATAAAGGGGTGGGATAGGGTGAAAGGTGGGAGGGAGATTCAAGAGGGAGGGGGCATATGTATACTTATGACTGATTCACATTGTTATACAGCAGAAACCAACACCATATCATAAAGCAGTTATCCTCCAATTAAAAATAATCTTAAAAAATATATTCAGTTCTGTTCAGTTCAGTCGCTCAGTCGTGTCCGACTCTTCGTGACCCCATGAATCGCAGCACGCCAGGCCTCCCTGTCCATCACCATCTCTTGGAGTTCACTCAAAAAAATATATAGTTTTATATGTATATATATGGTATATATTTGTATAACTGGAAAGAAAGCCCATCCTTCTTACTGTCTTCTGCTCCCCTTCTATCTATAGAGACCAGTTGTAGGAAAGTGGGGGTGTGAGGAGTTTGGAAAATGGTAGAAGGAGAAGCAAAAAAAATTAACTTTGAAGTTTCTTTCCCCCCCTCCCCTCTCAGGTCATCTTGTACCTTGCAGTGGCGATGTGAGGTAGATGTTTGTGTTGTGTGTACATGATGTTGTCTGCTAGTTTCTCAGGCAGAAGTATAACTTGACTTGGTATGAACAAGAGAGGGCATAGAGAGAAACTCAGACAGCTTGCTCTGTATTGAATTGTAAAAGGCTATCTGCACTGTGGAAGGGGAAACTTTTGCAGGTAAATTTATATCTGGGAAAGTACTGTTTTTCTGAGAAGTGCATTTGCATAAATATGTGTATATATATGGGCTTCCCTGGTAGCTCAGATAGTAAAGGATCTGCCTGCAGTTTGGGAGACTGGGGTTCAATCAACTGGGTTGAGAAGATCTTCTAGTGAAAGGAAGGGCAACTCACTCCAGTATTCATAGCTGGAGAATTCCAATGGACAGAGGAGCCTAGCAGGCATATATATAGCATTCTGATAGTTGAAAGTGTGAAAGGGGCATATCTTTACCTTATGGTGGTGGTGAACCCTTCACAACAAATAGTGCCTGTCATGTAGTAGGGACACAATAAATATTGTATATTTGGTGTCTTAGTCAGTTTGGGCTAAGATAAATACCATAACTGGAAGGCTTATCAGAAATTTATTTCTCATGGTTCTAGAGGCTGGAAGTCCAAGGTCAGTGTGCCACCGTGGTATATGGCATCCTCACAGTGGCAGAGAGTAGAGAGAGACAGAGCAAGCAAGCTACCTTATGTCTCTTTATAAGGGCACTAATTCCATTCATGAAGACTCCACTCTCATTACTGCCTCCCAAAGGCCAAACCAAATACCATCAAATTGGGAGATAGAATTTCAGCATGTAACCCTTTTATTTTTTTAATTGCAGTGTAGTTGATTTACAACGTTGTGCTATTTTCTGCTATATAGCAAAGAGATTCACTTATACACATATATACATTCTTTTAAAATATTCTTTTCCATCATGGCTTATCCCAGGAGATTGGATATAGTTCCTTGTGCTGTACAGTAGGACCTTGTTGTTTATCCATTCTAAGCATAAGAGATTGCATCTACTAACCTCAAACTCCCAGTCCACCCTTCTCCCTCCCATTGACCACCACAGCAACATGTTCAGTCCATAGCATTTGGAGAGCTGACTAATGAAAGAACCCAATGTATTTAAAGTCATTGGGATCAACTAGATTTGGAGTGTCCAAACTCTTCCACTGTGCAGTATTTTGCTGGAATGTTTTGTTCCCCTTTTATAGAATGAATACTCTTCAGAAAATGTACTAGAATATGTAATTGTGTTTTGCTGTAAGCCATGGATAGGGGAAGGCAGTGCACTCTATGACAAGACCGGGCATTTCTTCAACTTGAGGGTATGGAAAGATGAGGAAGGACTTACAGAGAGACAAAGCTGGAGACTGTGGATCATACTTTAAGAGAATCCCTGTCTGACTTTTTGAGACCCCATGGACTATACAGTTCATAGAAATCTCCAGGCCAGAATATTGGAGTGGGTAGCCTTTCCCTTCTCCAGGAGATCTTCTCAACCCAGGGATTGAACTCAGGTCTCATGCATTGCAGGCAGATTCTTTACCAGCTGAGCCACCAGGGAAGCCCAGCTAACTTTTTATTTAAAATTATTTCCCTTAGACTCTGTGGAAAATTGTACTGAGTATCTAGGTCTAAATTTCTTTTTCTTTCTCTGTCCAACTTCAGAAAAACAGAGACTTGTGTTAGTTGTTGGGCATTGCCCGTGGTGGTGGGAGGAGGTAGGGGGAACCCATGGACCATCTAACATCTAATGATTAGTTCCACTATCATTTTAGGCTTCTATGTTTTTGAAGTATAATGCAGTTCAGCAGTTAGGAAAAAATCATAAAGTCGTGCAATAATGTGTCAGACAAATTGATTTCCTAAAACCCTTTGTGTGTTAGGATTTTGTCTTTGACATTAATATTTTGGAGATATAAGGACATTTAATGTTCAGTAAAAGCCAAACCCATGGGATTATTTGGCTAATATAGCAACTTTATGTACCAGCCTGACTGGGCTACACGTGCCCAGGTACTTGGTCAAACATTGTACCCAATGTTGCTGTGAGGATGTTTTAGGGTGAGATTAACATTTAAATCAGTAGACTGAGTAAAGAAGATTGCCCTCCATCATGTGAATGGGCCTCATCTAATCAGTTGAAGGCCTGAATAGAACAAAAAGGCTGACTTTTCCCGGTACAAGAGAGAATTCTTCTTGCCTGGTGGCTCTTGAACTAGGGCACTGGTCCTCTGCTTCTTGGACCTTCAGATTCGGACTGGAACTAAACCACCAGCCCTCCTGGGTGTCCAGTTTGCCAGTTCACCCTGCAGATCTTGGGACTTGCCAGTTTTCATCATCACAAGAGCCAATTCCTCATAATAAATCTTTGTCTCTATCCAGTTGGTTCTGTTTCTCTGGAGAACCCTAATGGAGCTGCCGTCATTAGTTAACCTTTCAATATACTTGCTTCCTTCATTAGTGAGTTTTCTAAAAATGCCAAGTTTACTGTTTCTCTACAAAGTACATGCCAAACGATTTGCCAGTGACTGCGCATTCAGTATATGGTACTACAGGTATTGCCTATTTCTGTTGAAGCTCACAGGCTAATTAGGAAGGGATTGACAGCATAGGCATACCTTGGAGGTCCTGCAGGTTCAGTTCCAGACCACTGCAATCAAGTGAGGTTTTCAATCAAACAAATCATGCAAATTTTTTGGTTTCCCACACATATAAAAGTTATGTTTACACTATGCTATAGTCTATTAAGTGTGCAGTAGCCTTATCTAATAAAATGATGCATGTACCTTAATTAAAAACTATTGCTAAAAATTCTGATCATCATCTGTGCCTAGATGTTGATGGCTGCTGACTGATCAGAGTGGTAATTTGTAAAGATTGGAGTGGCTCTGGCAGTTTCTTAAAATGAGACAACAATAAAGTTTGCCTCACTGATTGACTCTTCTTTTCATGAAGTAGAACAACATTAGAAATATGAGTCAGTCCTCTCAGACCCTGCTGCTGTTTTATCAACTAACTTTATGTAATATTCTAAATCCTTTGTTGTCATTTCAACAGTCTTCATTGTTGAATCCAGGAGATTCCTTCTCAAAGAACCACTTGGTTTGCTCATCCATAGGAAGCAGCTTCTCATCTGTTAAAAGTTGACCATGAGATTGCTGCAATTCAGTCATGTCTTCTGGCTCCACTTCTAATTCTAGTTCTCTTGTTGTCTCCACCACGTCTGTAGTGACTTCCTCCACTCAAGTCTTGGATCCTTCAGAGTCATCCATGGGGGTTGTATTCAACTTCTTCCAAATGCTATTAATGTTGATATTTTGACCTCTTCCTAAGCAACATGAATGTTCTTAATGGCATCTAGAATGGTTTGCCCACATCTGTCTGTTACAACCATAGCTTTATGAAATGCATTTCTTAACATTGAAATTCTTGAACTTTGAAATTACTTCCTCTTGATCCACGGGCTGTAGATATGTTAGCAGGCATGAAAACGATAGTCATCTCATTGTACATCTCTGTCGGAGCTCTTTGGTAACCAGGTGCATTATCAATGAGCAGTAATAATTTGAAAGAGTTTTTTTGTTTTCTGAGCAGTAGGTCTCAACAATGGCTGACAATATTCAGTAAACTTTGTTGTAAACAGATATGCAGTCATCCAGGCTTTGTTGTTCCATTTATAGGCAGGGTAGATTCAGCATAATTCTTAAGGACCCTAGGATTTTTGGAATGGTAGCTGAGCACTGATTTCAACTTAGAGTCATCAGCTACCTTAGCCCCTAACAAGAGAGACAGCCTACCCTTTCAACCTTTGAAGCCGGGCATTGATTTCTCTTCTCTTCCCAAATGGCATCTTCTTCCACTATCAGGCTGTTTCATCGACACTGATGAATGTTTTTTAGTGTAGCCACCTTCGTTAATGATCTTAGCTAGATTATCTGCATAACTTGCTGTGGCTTCTACCATTGATGCTTGCGGCTTCACTGTGTACCTTTATGTGATGAAGATGGGTTCTTTCCTTAAAGCTCATGAACCAACCTCTGTTAGCTTCAGACTTTTCTTCTGCAGCTTCCTTACCTCTGTAAGCTTTCATAGAATTGAAGAGAGTTAGTGTCTTGCTTTGAATTAGACTTTGACTTTGGGAAATGTTGTGGTTGGTTTGACCTTCTCTCCAGACCACTAAAAGTTACTCCATATTGACAATAAGGCTGTTTCACTTTTTTAAAAAGTCGTTTGTGTGTTCACTGGAGTTAGCACCTTTAATTTCCTACAAGAACTTTTTCTTTGAATTACAACTTAGCCAACTGTTTGGCAAAAGAGGCCTAGCTTTCAGGCTATTTCAACTTTTGGCATGCCTTCCTCACCAAGCTTAATCATTTCCAACTTTTGATGATAAGGTAATAGATGCATGATTCCCCCTTTCTCTCGACCACTTTGAGGCCATAGTAGTTGGCCTAATTTCAATATTGTTGTGTGCCAGAGAATGGGAAGGCCTGAGAAGAGAGGGAGATAGGGGAACGGTTCGTGGAGCTGTCAGAACACATAGAACATGTATCTATTAAGTTCATGGTCTTATGTGGGTGAGGTTTGTGATGCTCCAAAATAATGCTGATGTTTCAATAGTAACATCAAAGATCACTGCTCTCAAATCACCGTGGCAAGTTAATGATAATGTAGTAGCAATGAAAACATTTGAAACAGTGGGAGAATTACCAAAATGTGACACAGAGACATGAAGTGAGCAAATGTTGTTGAAAAAATGGCGCTAATAGAATTGCTTAACACAGAGTTGCCACAAACCTTCAATTTGTAAAAAATCTTCAAGTATCTGTAAAGCTCAATAAAGCAAAGTCCCATAAAACAAGGTTGATTGTACACAAAAGTTGTACAAAGAATCTTATATTTACAGTATGGGAAAAGGAGAAGGAAACTAAAAGCATGCTTATTCTTGTCCAGGATGCAGAGAAGTCTTCCCTGAGGCAGTGGCATTTAGATTAGGTCTTAAGAGATGAGCAGGAGTTACCCTGTAAAGATGCTTGAGGGTTAAGGTTGAAAAAGAGTGTTTGCAAAGTCCCTGGCACTCACTGGGTCTTTGTATATTTAAGGCACTGATATGTCTGGAATTTAAGAAGGGAGAGGAAAGTGGTAATTGAAAGGGACCAGGTTGTGCCAGACCTTTAGAGTACATTAAGAATTTGAGATTAGGTTCTAAAAGCAAATGTATGTCCGAAAGTGTTTTGCCTATGTTCTCCTCAAGATGTCCATCAGCAGATGAATGGATAAGAAAGCTGTGGTACATATACACAATGGAGTATTACTCAGCCCTCAAAAAGAATAAGTTTGATGCAGTCCTAATGAGATGGATGAAACTGGAGCCGATTATACAGAGTGAAGTAAGCCAGAAAGAAAAACACCAATAAAGTGTACTGACACATATATATGGAATTTAGAAGATAGTTATGATGACCCCGTAAGTGAGACAATATAAGAGACACAGAGGTATAGAATGGACTTTTGGCTTCTGAGGGAGAGGGAGAGGGTGGGATGATCTGGGAGAATGGCAATGAAACATGTATACAATCATATAAGAAATGAAGTGCCAGTCTATGTTCAATACAGGATACAGGATGCTTGGGGCTGGTGTATGGGATGATCCGGGGAGATGGAGGGGGAAGGGAGGTGGGAGGGGGCTTTAGCATGGGGAGATCGTGTACACCTGTGGCTGATTCATGTCAATGTATGGCAGAACCAATACAGTACTGTAAAATAGAATAAAGTATTAAATTAAAAAAAAAGAAAAAAAAAAGAAAACCAGCTTGAACATCAAAAAAAATAAATAAATAAAAGCAAATGTAAACCATGAAAGCTAAACCATGTAAGGCCTTTACTTAGGAATGTGGCAGTATCAGACACCATCCCTGAAAGAAAAAGAAATCACTATGGCAGCAGTATGGAAAATGTGGTCAGGAGGACAAAGATGGCTGTCAAAAGGAAGACCATTTGAGGTGACGAGAGTTGTCCAGACAAGGTAGGATAGTTACTTCAGTGTGGATGCTGTCAGGGAAAATAGAAGGAAGCAGATATTATAGTAGTAACATTACTAAGTCAAGGAAAATTGAAGTGAAGCAGATTTTGTGGGATAACCAAGGGTTCCACTTCAGAGGGGATGGTTAGGCTGAGATACTTATATTGAAATGTTAGGTAGGCAGGTGAAGCTTAGAAGATACAAATTTGGAATCAAGGTATATAAATTAATTGAAGTCATGTGATGTGGACATGTTGGCCAAGGACAGAAGGCTTACAAAAGGTAAAGAAAAGAGGATCCAGGACAGAACTCAAGGGATGTCCCAACATTGTCAAGCTGAGAATGCTGGCGAATGTTTTAAACAGGAACACTCACTCCATCCAAAGCAGGAGATTTTCTGGGTTTGTAATTTGGAATAGTTTACAAAAGTTGTTAGAATCCCTACCCACAGTGACCACTGATGACCTTTTCCCCACTATGCCCTTCACCTTGAAGTGCCTTCTCTTCCTCAATATTGCAGTTTCACCTTATCACCCCACTTTCTGCCCCCAGATCAGAATAAACACTTCTTTCTTCCTCTCCAGGCAGTGTTAGATTATCTGACTTCAACCTCTCCCTGCTCTGCAGTTTAGCACCCATTTTTCTATGTTTGCTGAGTTTCATCTAGGCCAGGTAAGTCTCGGAGGCGCCTTTAGAAGCAAGCAGTAGGTGCTCTAAGCCCCTGAGTAGGATGCAGTTCAGTTAGCTGATCTTTGGTGCTAGAGTTGAGTCAGGATCCCCAAGGACAGGAACACTAACCCTTTCAGGACCGCAAGTCAAGGCAGTCTATGAAATATCCATAAACATAACTTTAAAAATAGTTCAATGCATTCTCCTATACTGGAAAAGTACATTTTCAAGGGGAAAAGAATTAAGGCTGCTTCTTACTGCAGAGTCCTATTATCAAGGTGAAGCCAAATTTAAAATGTAGGGATTTTCATTAACCCAACCCTGAGAATTTTTTTTTTAAGTCTTTATGTTCTTTACTCTTCTGGCTCTGAAGATAACCTTCAGAATGTAAATTGATGCAGCAAGGGTTGGAGCCCAGAACCAAAAGTTCTGATGCACAATCTCAAAAAATGTTGCAGCTTCTTTTTGCTACACCACTTGCAAAGAATGTAAGATGTAATAGCAGTCAGGTTTTGTTAGACATTAACTCAGTGCTTGCTCTGAGATTTTAAGCTCCTGTACAAGTTAAAAATCATGGCATAGCTTGTTTTACAAATGCCTGTTTTTTTCTGGCATTTGAATAAAGGTTTCAGAGAGTAATATATCTTATGTAATTCAACTACATAAAACAGAATGAAGAACTGCATAGTTCTGCAACCTAGAAGGAAAAATGGACTTGCAGGAATTTTTAGTTTCAGTTCCATTTACAAGTAATTAAGACCTAATATGTGCCAATATCTGAATTAGGATGAAAAGATAAGACAGAATCACTACTTTCACTGTCCAGAAAGGGTGGGTAGGACAAATATGGAAAAATAATTACAGTATGTATTATAAAAGCAGTCTAATATATAAGCTCAGAACTAGGAATGGCCCCATATTCTTACATTATTATTTTTAATCATGAGTTTCTTCTCAATAATGGTTACCAATTTGCATATTTTTTTGTGTGTAGGTACTATCTTAAGTGTTTGATACACTTTATCTCCGTCAATCCACACAACAACTTGTAAAGTAAGTACCCACTTTGTGGATAAGGAAAACAGGCTGAGAGGAGTTAAATAATTTGTCCCAAATCTCATAGCCAGTAAGTGGAAAACGAGGACTTCAACCTCTACTCTGTCTGATGTTAAACTCTTTGTCCTAACTACTTTGCAAAAGTAGTTTCCCCCAGAAGATAAATGGGTTCTGGTAGATGCAAATTCAGAAAAGTCATCCTAGAAACCTTAGGGTACTGGAGATAATGCATTTTCTGGGGGACTCAGAAATTTTTCTTTTTTACTTCATGCAATAGAGATTTCACATCAATAGGCTTATTATGACCACAACTAATCACCCTAAACTGCCAAAATTAAGGAAACATTTAAGATCTAAAAGAGGCATTATTTCATTGTATTCTATTGATAGCTACCAACCACATGTAGGAATATAAACTTCTATATACATAGTCATGAAAACAAATAGAAAATATTTGGCAGATTTTCTACTGCTAGATCTTCTAAATGCTGCTGTGTAATCTGTTTTGTTTTTCCCTCTTTTAAAAGGTACTGTTGTAAATAGCATTGGGCTTTTCTTGATAGTTGGTTAATTTTACATAGGATATTGGAAAATAGCATATACTAGAATCCCACATTTCTGGGTGGTTGATTCAATTTATTGGAATCTAATGGAAAAATGTGTTCATTTCCATTTTTTAATATCAACAGATTCAGAGCAAAAGGAAAACATAGCTAAAATGATAAAACTTCTTTTACTGTTAGTGAATTTT
>SJYC01008023.1:0-33328 GCA_006408675.1 Madoqua kirkii
TTATTATGTAATTTATAAGACTAGCATTTTTAATTATCTTGTTTTAAGATGGAAGAACAAAATTCTTATTTTATTCACATATTGTCTCATTCTTTACCATTTTCCTTATATGAAAATTTGTGTTTAGCTGAAAGAGACATACAAATGCACAAAGACATGTAGGAGACACAACCTGTCTGCTACCTGCTAGATCGTGCCCAGCATTCCCATACACATGTAGCTGCCTGACAATATCCAGGTTTTCTGGGGACCCTTCTGTAATTCTGACAGTGAGATTGCTTGAGAATGAAATAAATCCAATTTTTACTTGAACTATATTGTGTGGATGTTTGTGCCTTGTAATCAGATGAAACCTGTTTAAGACAGACACAAAACAACTCTATTTTCAGTCTTGAATGAGAGAGGATGCTGTATCACCCACAGAGTGTTTGCTATGTACTTAAAGCTAGTAAACTCTGTGTGGTAGATATATGCTTCTCCTGTCCAGCACCTAGTTTTAGTCCGATAATTTCCATTTTTTTGATAATCACACTATAATTTTCCCTTCAGCAAAGTATCTTTTCTCAGTTCTTTTTTTTTTTTTACAATATTGAAAAATAGTCGATTCACAATACCATGTTAGTATGGTTATGTATTTATGATATTCTTTCCATTATGGTTTATTACAAGATATTGAATATAGTTCCCTGTGCTACACAGTAGGACTTTTTTGTTTATTTTATATATAGGTGTTTGTATCTGTTAATCCCAAACTCCTAATTTATCCCTCTCATGATCTTCTTTCCCCTTTGGTAACCATTAAGTTTCTATGTTTGTGAAGCATAGGCAGGAGAAAACCACCATAGCCAGATAGAGTTTACAAGCTTTAAGTGCATAGCAAATACTGTTTGGTTGATAGAGCATCCTCTCTCATTCAAGACTGAAGATAAAGAATCATTTTGTGGCTGTTTTAGGTTCCATTTGACTACAAGGCACAAACACCTGCACAATATGGTGTGTTTCTGTTTTATAAATGAGTTCATCTGTATCATTGTTTTAGATTACCAAATAAGTGATATCATATATTTTCTTTGACTTCACTTAGTATGATAACCTTTAGGTCCATCCATGTTGTGGCAAATGGTATTTCGTTCTTTTTTTATGACTGAGTAGTATTCTAGTGTATATATGTATCACATCAGTCCATATTTATCCATTCATCTGTCAGGACACAGGAGGTATCCATCAGGAACTGCTCTGTGTAGTGTTGCTTGTCATCCATTGTGTTGGCTTAGAAAGTACACTGTTGTTGGCACTGCCCTGGGCCCTCCCTCAACCATAGGAATGCCAGCAATCAGCCCACATGTCCTTCAGGCACTGTGCTCAGAAAGCCACTAGCACATGCCCACTGAAGTCAGGCCCCGGGACCTGTTGTAGTCGCATGAAGTCACCTACGGGGCGCCACAACAGTAGGAGCTATGATATCAGCCCAGACACCGGCCCCACCTCTGTGTACCTGCACCCGCAAACCCTGCGGCTGCAAACGCCAGGTCCGCCTCAACCACGGAAGCAACAGTAATGGGCTTGGATGTCCCGCACGTGCAGGGCTTACACAGCCACAGGGGGTGGCTAGCGTCAATCGGTGAATCGTAGAGCTTCTGTGCTCAGTCCCTGGGGATTGGATCAGATTTCAGCTCCACCTTCATGTATGGGCAACGCCTGGTGCTTGCTGCTCCCGGAGTTCATAGAGCCGCACCCTCTGTGAGCACATGAAGAATGAAGCTGCAATGGGCAGGCCTCTCCTGCTTTGCACACGAGTTAGCCATGGGGTTCCTATGGTAGACCCAAGCTCTGTCCTGCATAGGAGTTATGGGTTGGCATACACTCTAGCCACTTCAGGCTGTCTCTCCTCGCCAGCCACAGCCCTCTCTCCAGGTTTGTTTTCCGAAACCCTGTTTTTAGTACCCAGCCCACCTGTACTCCAGCAGATGTATTTCTTGGGCGTGGAGTTGCCAGTTCTAGCTGTGCTGGTCTCTCTCTGTTTTGCCAGCCACAGTCTGTTGCTGCTGCACTTTCCTCTGAGCTTCTGTAGCTTCCCTTCTTGTCTGATCTCCCAGCTGGTGGAGAGGGTTCCCAAGGTGAGGGAACCTTTCCTCTTTTAAAGTTCCCTACCAGGGGTTCAAAGGTCCCATCCTGATTCCTTTTTCTTTTCCCTGCTCGTCCTACCTGGTTATGTGGTGATGGTGCAGTTTTGGTTGTATGGTATCTTCCATCAACATTCAGTAGCTATTCTGTGAGAATTGTTCCACATGTCAATGTATTTTTCATGTACATGTGGGAGGGGGTGAGCACCATGTCCTTCTGTTCTGCCATCTTGATCTCTCCCTCTCTTCTCAGTGCTTGACTCACATAATTTGTATAGAGTTGATCCCTATGTAGAGACTGGTTCAGAGATGAGCACATTAGTAAAGTTGGATACATGGCACTCAATTCTGGAAATGTGCAAGAATGTGAAATTGGGAAGGAGAATGCAAGGGCAGTGTACGCCTGGAGGTGTTGAGAGCCACCGCTTGGAAAGAACCCATCAAATGATGAGGCCAATACGGAGAAATACTGTGCAAACTACAGAAGGATTGATCTTTGCATTATTGTTTGAACCCCTGAAATCAGCTGTGTCAGAAAGAAGAATCATCCCCGACCTCCTCAGTTTTTTAAAGACAATAGCACTGCCTTTCCCTTTTTGCCTAAGGCTGTAGGTCTCAGAGTTGGTTTTGTCACAAGCAGGTTATAATGGTGACCAAATGCTTGGTGAAAATTACCTGAGAAATAGAAGACCTGAAAACTGCTTATAAACAGTTTGTGTAAGTAAGATAAAGAAGGTCAACAGGCATGTAATCATTAGAAAGTCTTCTCAGGTAGTGCAGTGGTAAAGAACCTGCCAGCCAGGGCGGGAGACTCGGGTTCAACCCGAGTCAGGAAGATTCCCTGGTGAAGGAAATGGCAAATGGCAACCCACTCCAGTATTCTTGCCCGGGAAATAATAAAATGTATTATCAAATGTTAGACTATGAAATAGTCTAAAAATTGTCTTGCAAGATGCTGGTTGTAAAGACAGTTTAGAATCTCTACTCAGCATGTAAAATCCGTACTCTGTTCAATCTTGAATTACCTGTGTAATATTTCAAGTGCTGCCCCATCTTCACAGTCAATAGATATGAAGACAAAGTACTTGGAATGTGGTGAGTAAGCACCTGTATTTTGCATCAGAGATTACAAGGGAATCAGAAGAAACATCATAAGAAGAGCATTTGCATTTTACATCAGATGAAGTAAGTTATTACTAAGAAACCACATGAAAAACAAGGAAGCAATCACTTCTACCACCAGCAATAAATAAAGCAGAAATTAAATAAAGAGTAGAGAAGGAAGATACATTTAAAATTGGTTATGTCAAGGCTTTTCTTGATTCCTAATTGCCACTTGGAACTCTGTCATCTATTTTATTGTCTAACATCTCCAACCTGAAAATTAAGTAAATTTCAGTTCTCACAAATGCCAAGTTACTTTATCCATTTTTGTGTATACAGTTAGGCAAGTATGACCGACATGTGAAATGAACCATAAAAGCCTCAGTGAGGCCAGGGATTTCTAAGAGGTCCATGAATGGGCTTCAGGGGAATCTTTGATTCTCCAGAAATTGTAAAAATTTTGTATGAATGTGCATTTTTTTGCCCCAAAGAAATCTTTACCTTTTATCAGTTTTATAAATGGATCTATGACCTAGAAAATATTATAATTGTATGCCATTTTAGGGCAATTAATAAGAAATTACTTATCTTTACTATGTGTTAATACATGCTATCATCAGTTCAGTTCAGTTCAGTCACTCAGTCATATCTGACTCTTTGCAAACCCACGGACTGCTGCATGCCAGGCATCCCTGCCCATTGCCAACTCCTGGAGCTTGCTCAAACTCGTGTCCGTTGAGTAGGTGATGCCATTCCACCATCTCATCCTCTGTCTTCCCCTTCTCCTCCTGTCTTCAATCTTTCCCAGCATCAGGGTCTTTTCCAGTGAGTCAGTTCTTCACATCAGGTGCCCAAAGTATTGGAGTTTTAGCCTCAGCATCAGTCCTTCCAATGAATATACAGGACTGATTTCCTTTAGGATGGACTGGTTGGATCTCCTTGCAGTCCAAGGGACTCTCAAGAGTCTTCTCCAACACCACAGTTCAAAAGCATCAATTCTTTGGTGCTCAGCTTTCCTCATAATATGCTATCATATCATATCATATCATATCATATCATATCATATCATATTTCCTCCAACTCTCATAGTATGCTATCATATTAAAGTATTATTGGCATTTTAAAGTAAACTGTGAACAATGCTCGAGTTTTATATATTATAGAAGTAGGTAAGAGCCAGATTAGGAGGACTGACCACTTAATAGTAAAATTTCTGTGACAGAGTTTTGACAGTGTTCAGGTTATATGTTCATCTGCTTGTTGTACTAGGACAATGTAGAATAATCGAGTCAATTTGGGTTCTAGTGGCAGATTTATAATCTTGGATTTATAAAATTTAAAATTTAAAATTAAAATTAAAATTTATAAAATTATAAATTATAAAATTATAAATTATAAAATTATATTACAGTCTTACCCAGACTACAAACAATGGATACATATAATTCCCCAGTAGGAAATAGGGCATGGTTAGGCAAACAGTGGAAACAGTGCCAGACTTTGTTTTTCTGAGCACCAAAATCACTGCAGATCGTGATCGCAGCCATGAAATTAAAAGACACTTACTCCTTGGAAGGAAAGTTATGACCAACCTAGACAGCATATTGAAAAGCAGACACATTACTTTGTCAACAAAGGTCTGTCTAGTCAAGGCTATGGTTTTTCCAGTGGTCATGTATGGATGTGAGAGTTGGACGATAAAGAAAGCTGAGTGCCGAAGAATTGATGCTTTTGAACTGTGGTGTTGGAGAAGACTCTTGAGCGTCCCTTGGACTGCAAGGAGATCCAACCAGTCCATCCTAAAGGAGATCAGTCTTGGGTGTTCATTGGAAGGACTGATGTTGAAGCTGAAACTCCAATACTCTGGCTACCTGATGTGAAGAGCTGACTCATTTGAAAAAACCCTGATGCTGGGAAAAATTAGGGAGGAAGAAGGGGATGACAGAGGATGAGATGGTTGGATGGCATCACTGACTCAATGGACATGGGTTTAGGGGAACTCCAGGAGTTGGTGATGGACAGGGTGGCTTGGTGTGCTGTGGTTCATGGGGTTACAAAGAGTTGGACACGACTGAGTGACTGAACTGAACTGAACTGAGGCAGATAGAAGGGGCATCCCAGGTGGCACTAGTGGTAAAGAAGCCATGTGCCAATCCAGGCAATGCAAGAGATACAGTTTTGATCCCTGGATCAGGAAGATCCCCTGGAGGAGGACATGGAAACCTACTCCAATATTCTTCCCTAGAGAATCTCATCGACAGGGGAGCCTGGTGGTCTATAGTCCACAACATTGCACAGAATCGGACTTGACTGAAATGACTTAGCATGCACGAACAGAGAGGTGGAAACGAGGCAGGATCTCTCTCTGTATGTATTCTGCTTATCTTCTGAGGATTTAATGGAACAATGTATGTGAACACAGTTTGTAAAGTGTTAAATGACATTTACATCTTCTGATACTATAGCCCTAGGACAGCTCTTTATGTTTCCTTCCAGAAAAGGTTAAGCTAGGACAGCTGCAGTGAGTGGAATAAAACAGGAATTTAGGAAAGAGATATAGGCGATACCAGGTTATCTACATACATTTTACCAGCCTATTCTGTCAGTTAACTTGTGAACTAAAGGTACCATCACTGGAAACATGCATGCTAGATTTCTTCAGTCGTCTTCAACTCTTTGTGATCCTATGGACTCTAGCCTTCCAGGCTCCTCTGTTCATGGGATTTTCCAAGCAAGAATACTGGAGTGGGTTGCCATGTCCTCCTCCAGGGGGTCTTCCAGAGATCGAACCCAGTGTCTCATTCCTGTTTATTTGTTTACGGTTTTCTCACCTGTTTACCCCCAGTGGAATGCAAGTTCTATTAAATCAAAGACCTACTCTATCTTATTTCTTTATTCTTTTTATAAAGGACAATGTCAGAACATTGTAAGTGTTCAGTTAATATTTTTGATTAAATATTGAATACTTTAATTATGACCCTGGGGGGAGAAACGTCTCCCTAGGAAGCGTAGATGTGGGATTTACCCCCATCCTCTTTCTACTCAGCAGGGCCCAGTGATTTGTACTGACTTCATATTTACCTCCCCTTGTTTCTGGTTGAATGGCTTAGCACTGGCACTTAATTTAGACATTTTACTAATTTATGTGCATGTTGAAGTTCAAATAATGGCATGGAAAAATGTTTGACCCATCCATCCCTTTGGATTCTCAAATCTTGTGCTTATTGTGTTTAGATACTTCCTATATTTTTTTCTTGGAAATGCACTAATACTCTCATTATGTAAGCAATGTGTTTAGGTATTATGTCTCACTACCAGTCTATTCTGAAGGAGATCAACCCTGGGATTTCTTTGAAAGGAATGATGCTAAAGCTGAAACTCCAATACTTCGGCCACCTCATGCGAAGAGTTGACTCATTGGAAAAGACTTTGATTCTGGAAGGGATTGGGGGCAGAAGGAGAAGGGGACGACAGAGCATGAGATGGCTGGATGGCATCACTGACTTGATGAAGGCGGGTCTGAGTGAACTCCAGGAGTTGGTGATGAACAGGGAGGCCTGGCGTGCTGCGATTCATGGGGTCGCAAAGAGTGGGACACGACTGAGCGACTGAACTGAAGAGTGTTTCCAAGGGGGTCTTTTATTTTTGAAATGTTTGCTTTTTTTTCAAGAATAATATGTAGCATCCAATTGAATAGTGAATGACATACTGAAGCAATCATCTAATGGATTTAACCAGCCAACATTACTTATACAATTTTTGAGTGATTCAGTTGATAGATGTTTTAACATTGTTTCGTAAAGTTCTTGACTTTGTGGCATTTTAGGACCTATAATTACTAGGATTTTCAGTATAGTGCCTTTTGAAAGAATTGAGAACAAATTGTTGTTTGAGTTCAGTGTGTACGTGCTAAGTTGTGACCGACTTTTTGTGACCCTCTGGACTATAGCTCCTCTGTCCATGGGGTTCTTCAGGCAAAAACACTGGAGTGGGTTGCCATGCCTTCCTCCAGGGGATCTTCCGACCCAGGGATCAAACCTGCATCTCTTATGTCTCCTCAATTGGCAGGTGGGTTCTTTACCACTAGCACCACTTGGGAGGTTCGTTGTTTAGGTTATAGGATCACAACTGCAAATGCTAACAGTGACCACTGATAGAAGGAACTGGTGCTAAGCTGCTGGTATATTGTAGCCACACATGGCACCTGCCTAATTGTGTGATTGCCTCTGTCTGCTTGGGCTGCTTCAACAGAGTATCATAGACTAAGTGGATAAAACAAGAAACACTTATTTCTCATAGTTTTGGAGCCCAGAAGTCCAGGATCAGGGTGTTAGCATGGTCAGATTTTTGGTGTGAGCCCTTTTCCTGTCTGTGTCCTCACATGGCCTTCCTTGCCCAAAGAGGTAGCTCTCATGTCTTCTTTGCATGAACACATTAATCACGTCATGAAGACTCTACCTTCATAATGCAGTCTAACCCTAATAACCTTGTTACCATATTCCTAATTACCTAAGACTTCACATACTATCATGTTGAGGTTTTGATTTCAACAAATGAATTTTGAGGGCACAGAAATATTCAATTCATAGCAATGACTTTTGCTTTATTTTATATATAAGCTATTTAATAGGCCACTGTATTAACTGAAACTTCAACACATACTTAATCAGAATTAATTTCTTCATCAAAGAAAAGTTCTCACTCACATTTCTGCCAACTGCTTAAGCAGTTTGTTACAATGCCCTTTATAGAAATATCTGGGCTATATAAGAAGTCCTAAAGATTTTGCTCATGGGTTCCTGCCATTTGACTCATGATTTAGGCTGAGCACACTTAAGAGGATTACAGTGCAGCTTTTTTTCTTCTTAGGAATAAATAAATCTAAATTTGGGTTCATTTATCCATAGATCAGAAGATTCAGCTTCTTGCCCCAACACTCTGGTTGAATAGTTGTAGTTCTTGAGAAACTATTTATTTCAAAATTTAAGCATACAGTTGAGATAATGCCTAATGTCCCCACAAGACAGTGATCGTGAAATATAATGATATAATGGAAAAAATCTATTGAAATATATGATCTGCTTTATAAAGACAACGAGTTATTTAGAAGAAAGTGCAGCAGATTTTAAAAAAGTAAGTGTAAAACATATCATTGCCTCTAAGGATTTAAAATCAAGACAATATATAGACAGGAATATAAGAGCTCCTTGCAAATGCTATTGTAACTGAGAAAAATTGTGAAATCTGGACATAAAATAAAGGTCAAGTTTCTGGAAATGTGCCCATTTACAGCAGAGTTGTTGACATCAGGTAGAATAATGATTCCATTTAAATTCTGATAACTGCTATTACCTGTCTTTTTTTTTTTTAAGATATTATTTCCTGCTCTTCCTTTTTTTTATTTTTTGTACTAGGCTAATAGCAGGTTTTCAAAATAACTGTGTACCTGTGCAAATCTATAAATGACATGAAGCCATCAGAAAGAGATCTGCTTTCAAAAAGCTTTTCTTTGAGTTTTTCTGACCTGAACTTAATGTCTAGAGCTTAGTCCCAACAAGCCGCCTTTGGTTTCCTGGCCTCAGCCCTGTAGCCCTCATTCTGTAATTCGGTCACTTATGCTGCTTCATGCTGCCGTTACATTCATCTTGTTTGGCAGCGTCATCATTCTTATCCTTGAGTCTTTTTTGTCTCCTTTGCTTACAAGAATGTCTGGGTGGAATTATTGCTACTTTGGTGGAGTTGTTTGGCCAGCTTTTCCTCAAACCTAGTGAAACATTAAAGAAACAAGTAAAAGAAGGTCTCTGGTTTATGGCTTTCTCTTCAGTGGCCTCTGGTCCCTGATTCAGTTCAATGTGTTAGGTGGATGGCTAGCTTATGAGTGTTCGCTGCTGTTTCTTATAGCAGGAAAGTGCATGTTTAACTGTGCAATTACAGGGACAGTGACTGTTCAGGTGACCCAAACTGGATCTCATTTAAGACAGCATAGGGAATAAAATATTATAATAGCATTGTATGGTGACTAGAGTTATCCTGATGAGGCTTTCATAATGTATAAAAATACTGAATCACTATGTTATATATCTGAAACTAATATACTACTGTAAGTCAGTTATAGCTATATATATGTATGTATGCTATGGAGAAGGAAATGGCAACCCACTCCAGTATTCTTGCCTAGAGAATCCCAGGGACAGAGGAGCCTGGTGGGCTGCCGTCTATGGGGTCGCACAGAGTTGGACATGACTGAAGCGACTTAGCAGCAGCAGCAGCATGCTACATTTAGATATATACATAGCATAGCTTTGGAATCAGATAAGCCATGGGTTCGAAATTGGGTGCTCCTTGTATCTGTGACACATTGCACATCTTAACTTCTCTGAGCCTTAGTTTCTGCATCTGTAAAGTGGGGACCTAAACTTCTCATAGATTTGTTGTAAGATTTAAAAGTGTAATATGTAAGAAGCCCCAAATAGTACCTGATACTAGAATGTGCTCTGTAAATAGAAGGGGCTTCCCAGATGGCACAGTGGTAGAGAATCTGCCTGCCAAACAGGAGATGCACATTCCATCCCTAGGTGGGGAAGTTCCCCTGATGTAGGAAAGGAAACCCACTCCAGTATTTTTGCCTGGAAAATTCCATGGACAGAAGAGCATGGAACTCTATAGTCCATGGGGTCACAAAGAACCAGACATGACTGAGCGACCGAGCACACACACACAGTAAACAGAGATCTGTCTCTTTTGTCAATCAGTTTCCCCTCCCCCAGTTCATTTATTGTGGTGGCATAAGACACATCTGTTCATATTCTGTATTGGTTAATTTATTTTACTTTAGAAGATTTTGTAACCTCAGTTTCTCAAGAAGCTTTACATATTATACATCTTAGGCATGCATCTTGGAGAATGTCTAAGTTGTTCTGGTTAGTAAATAAATAAAAAGCTAAACTAAGCCAACCAAACTCCTAGTTCTTTTAATAAATTTCTTTCAGTAACATTTTTTGGATTTTAAAAATTACCTGAGGATAACATATTAATTTATTTTTAATTCACTGCACAGCAGTGAAATATGCTGATACTATTAAACTCAACTTTCCTCTGACTTAGGGGCAAAATTAAATCACTAAGTATTGAGGCCACATGCCACAGCAACATGTATGCTGAAGGGCTTTGCAAACACTACAAATTAGGATAAATTTTTATTAAACAATTGGAGCAATGCTAGGTATTTAATGTGCATTCAAACATCACTGATGGGTGATATTAAGCTTATAGTTTGTTTGGATTTGAATTATTTAAGGTGCATTCAGCACAATAAAATAATTTATCTTCCATGGCTTTCTGAGGAATAGGTTCTATGATTGGAAAATTATTTTACAAAAGGAGAAAAAAAGAAGGATTTGATAGTAAGATAGTTGTATTTCAGAAGTCCATTTTATATACTGTTGAAAATTGCACAAGCAATAGAGAATTTTTAAACTGTTAAAATGCTGGCAGTAGTAGAGCTTCTGTGATAGCCCTTCTTTTTTTTGCTCACAGTGTTGAACAGATAATGAATGTGATCTTATCAGTATTCCTATAAAACACTTTTGCTACATTTCCATTGAATGCAGGATTGAAAACCTCTCATGCCTTCCAGGCTCTGGAAGGAAAAAAGACAAGGAACACGCATGGGGCAGAGTCCATGCACAGCTGGATCACATGTGGCTCTAAAATCATCACTACATCTGGGTTTTCAAGAAAGAAAACAAATATGGATTTTCATGTAAAAATGATTATGTAATCCATGTATGCATGCTAAGTTGCATCAGTTATGTCCGACTCTTTGCAGCCCCATGGACTGTAGACCATCAGGCTTCTCTGTCCATGGGATTCTCCAGTCAGGAATACTGGAGTTGGTTGCCATGCCCTCCTCCAGGGGATCATCCCAAGCCATGTCTCTTAAATATCCCACATTGGCAGGCAGGTTCTTTACCAGGGAAATTAAAAACATGTCCTTTTGGGGAGCATATTTGAGCAGCATGGGTACATAGTATGTCTGACCCTTTCAGTCAGTTCAGTTCAATTCAGTTGCTCAGTCGTGTCGAACTCTTTGCGACCCCATGAACTATAGCACGCCAAGCCTCCCTATCCATTACCAACTCAAGGAGTCTACCCAAACCCATGTCCATCGAGTTGATGATGCCATCCAACCATCTCGTCCTCTGTTGTCCCCTTCTCTTCCTACCCCCAACCTCTCCCAGCATCAGGGTCTTTTGAAATGAGTCAGCTCTTTGCATCAGGTGGCCAAGTATTGGAGTTTCAGCTTCAAAATCAGTCCTTCCAATGAACACCCAGGACTGATCTCCTTAGGATGGATTGGTTGGATCTCCTTGCAGTCCAAGGGACTCTCAAGAGTCTTCTCCCACATCACAGTTCAAAAGCATCAATTCTTCGGCATTCAGCTTTCTTTATAGTCCAACTCTCACATCCATACATGACTACTGGAAAAACCATAGCCTTACTAGATGGACCTTTGTTGACAAAGTAATGTGTCTGCTTTTTAATATGCTGTCTAGGTTGGTCATAACTTTCCTTCCAAGGAGCAAGCGTCTTTTAATTTCATGGCTGCAGTCACCATCTGCAGTGATTTTGGAGCCCAGAAAAAGAAAGTCAGCAACTGTGTCCACTGTTTCCCCATATATTTGCCATGAAATGATGGGACCGGATGCCATGATCTTAGTTTTCTGAATGTTGAGCTTTAAGCCAACTTTTTCACTCTCCTCTTTCACTTTCAGGAGGCTCTTTCGTTCTTCTTCACTTTCTGCCACAAGAGTGGTGTCATATGCATATCTGGTTTTACCCTTTAGTTCAGTTCAGTTCAGTTCAGTCCCTCAGTCGTGCCCGACTCTTTGCGACCCCATGAATTGCAGCACGCCAGGCCTCTCTGTCCATCACCAACTCCCGGAGTTCACTCAGACTTACGTCCATTGAGTCAGTGATGCCATCTAGCCATCTCATCCTCGGTCGTCCCCTTCTCCTCCTGTCCCCAATCCCTCTCAGCATCAGAGTCTTTTCCAATGAGTCAACTCTTCGCATGAGGTGGCCAAAGTACTGGAGTTTCAGCTTCAGCATCATTCCAACCAAAGAAATCCCAGGGCTGATCTCCTTCAGAATGGACTGGTTGGATCTCCTTGCAGTCCAAGGGACTCTCAAGAGTCTTCTCCAACACCACAGTTCAAAAGCATCACCGTGGCAGATTCATGTCAATGTATGGCAAAACCAATACAGTATTGTAAAGTAAAATTTAAAAAAATTAAAAATTAAAAAAACCAAAAAAACACAAAAACATCACTTCTTTGGCACTCAACTTTCTTCACAGTCCAATTCTCACATCCATACATAACCACTGGAAAAACCATAGCCTTGACTAGATGGACTTTTGTTGGCAAAGTAACATCTCTGCTTTTAAATATGCTATCTAGGTTGGTCGTAACTTTTCTTCCAAGGAGTAAACGTCGTTTAACTTCATGGCTGCAGTCACCATCTGCAGTGATTTTGGAGCCCCCCAAAATTTGTAAAAGGCCATACCCAGTGTGGGTTTAACTTTTTGTCTCATTGCTCTCCTCACTCCTACCCCTATAACACCCTGCCCCCACCTATCCTGCACACAGAGCATTTGCACTCTGTAAAGCGTCTACTTGCAATGTGGGAGACCCGGGTTTGATTCCTGGGTTGGGAAGATCCCCTGGAGAAGGAAATGGCAATCCACTCCAGCACTCTTGCCTGGAAAATCCCATGGATGGAGGAGCCCGGTAGGCTGCAGTCCATGGGGTTGCAAAAACTTGACTGAGTGACTTCACTTTTACTTTCACCTTATGTCAAACTGTGTATCTTTCCCAGAGTACCTCAATCATTTTCCTACCTCCTGCTCTTCCACTGACATGCATGCTCTCTCCTTGGCTCTCTGCTCCACACACCAGCTTCATGAAATCTCTGCATCCTCTTCCAAGTATCGTCAGGTGACAAGTCTCCTGAGTTTTCTGTGAGTGTTTGATCCCTGGACTGAGGTGAAGTCATTGCTCTCTAGTCAATGCTTCCACATTGCATTGCATTATAGTTACTTACTTGCATGTCACTATCACCCACTATGATCTCCCTTTTACTCCTCCATCTCTGTCCACTCAGCTGTTGCAGGGAGAAGCACAGCGACCATAGACAAAGTATCCATGGTTGGCTTTGCTAACCAAGGAGCCTTCTGATATGTCCCCAGGACACAGTTGCCATCACTTCTACTTGGGCTAAGGTTACCTCATGGGGAGATGAGGGTTTGCAGGTTCACCTCCTAGACTGCTTGGCAGAGTGGACATTGGGGATTTCTGAGTCAGCCTTGATGGGCCATGTTATCCATGGTTGTTTGTTTTTCTCAGGCAGGTTTCATAAGCTTAGTTCAGTCCAAGCCTGGCTAATCTTCTCTGCCTTGATCCATTCTCCCAGCTTTGGCCTCCAAAAGCTCTATCAGGGAGGCAGAGGAGGGAGAGACCTTCCATGTTATCCCTTTGATTAATAACTTGAGTTGCAGTGCTTTTATTTTCCAGGCTTTCATTCTCAACTCCCCTTGCTGCTCGTCGTGGTTGCTCCAGCAGTCAGATTTTAAAGGTTTCTCATTGTAACCAGACTGGGAGCTCTCATGGGGCAGGAGCTAAATCTCATTAACCTTTGTATGCTCAGTGCCTAACAAACAGAAGGAGCTCAAACACTTGTTACGTGAACAGTTGAGAGGGAAGAACGGCTAAAAAGAGAGTATTGGATCATTTTTTTTTTTCATTTGTAGCTAATATTTTGTGACCCATGCTGTGAAATGTACCATAGGTTCCTTGACCAGTCTCACATTTGCTAAACAAATAAAGGGAAGGCTAAAAGGACACCCATATTCACTTTCTTTGCATTTTGAGCAGATGGAGCAAACAGTAGTTGCTTTGGTTTTATTTTATTTTCACTCTGTCCTCATTGAACATGGAGTTTACCCATTGTTGACTCAGCTCAGTCAGGGATCTCACCATGATCAGTGGCTGCTCTCACCAGTTTTCTAGCCTCACACTTAAAAGTTATAGGTTATCAAACAGGATTTAATTTTGAGGCCAAAAGTCATTTTGAGTAAGTATAAAAATCATATACTGTAATTTTTTTTCTCACTGTGTCTAAAGATACTTTAAAATGAGATGGTATATCAAAATGATAAGTTAATAAAAATGGCATTCATTTATTGAATATTTAATATATGTTATGTAGGAGTCACAGGAGACATAGTTTGTTCCCTGGGTTGGGAAGATCCCCTGGAGTAGGAAATAGCAACCCACTCCAGTATTCTTGCCTGGAAAATGCCATGGACAGAGGAACAGGTGGGCTACAGTCCATGGGGTTGCAAAGAATAGGACATAACTGAGCACACATGCATACACACAATATATACCATAGTTTGTGACAATACTTTAAAAATGGTGTATTTACTCTACAGCTTCTCTATGAGGTATAGAAGAGAGCCTGATGCTCAAAGATGCTTAAGTAAATCACCCCAGGTGTGTCAGCTGGTGAAGTGTTCCTCTGGCTTTAAAGCCTAAACTTTTTCTATGATACCAGCATGTGCTAGTGCAGTTACACTTAAAAATCCACATTAAGTCATTCTGATACTTCTAAGGTTCTCTAAATTAGGAGTGGTGTGAGTATTACAGCATCCTCAGAGGTTGAGGGATGGATGCAAGGTCTGTTCTGAGAAAATACACTCTCTGAAAGTCATTCATTTTATACTTTAATGTCTGTTTTGGTCTCAGTTCTTTTATATCCACCTATGGCTGAATGAAAGTAAGGGTTTTGGTAATTCCATTTACTAATTCTGCTTCTCTTGGTAGTCATTATACTAAAATCAGCAATCAATTAATTTCAATTTATAACCAGCACCTTGCAATTGGAATCTAGAATAAGATCGGTGTTGGAAGTTTTGGAGAGATTACTGAAAGAATTTTTACTTTAGTGTTGAGTACAGAAGGGGCAGTACTGGTCTTGCTTAAGAACATGGGATTAGGTGAGGTGAAGTCGCTCAGTCGTGTCCGACTCTTTGCGACTCTGTGGACTGTAACCTACTAGGTTTCTCCGTCCATGGGACTCTCCAGGCAAGAATACTGGAGTGGATTGCCATTTCCTTCTCCAGGGGATCTTTCCAACCCAGGTATCGAATCCGGGTCTCCTGCATTGGAGGCAGACGCTTTAACTTCTGAGCCACCAGGGAAGCCCCATGGGATTGGATAAGCAACAGAAATACAAAGCACCGTCCTAGACATAAGGACTTGAGTATATGTGTGAAAACCAGGTGAATGAATATACAGGGTATTTTGCATGGGTATTTAATTTTTTATTTAATTATTTACATTTTAAATCTATGCTTTGAATGCATGTATGCATGTTAAGTTGCTTCAATCATGTGTGACGCTATAGACTGTAGCCTGCCGGGCTCCCCTGTCCGTGGGATTTCCCAGGCAAGAATACTAGAGTGAGTTGCCTTTTCCTTCTCCAGAGAATCTTCCTAATCCAGGGATCAAACTTGCATTTCCAGACAGATACTTTACTACTGAGCCACCTGGGAAGCCCCCTAAAGTATGAATACTTCATTGTATACTTTTGTGTATATTTTAGAATGAATGAATGTCCAAAATTTTTAATGTGTTAAGTTACTAAGATATCTGTACATAGCCTAATTTCAATTTATTGTGTGTTAAAAGAAGCACAGTTTAAACCTACCTGATATGTTTCACATTTAGATTTTATATACATTTTAATTGAATGTATCGGTTTATCTTGGACTTTAACATTACTGGAGGTGAATTAAGATACTAATCTACAGGTTGGCCAAAAATTTTAAAAAAAGAAACAAATATGGGATTTGAAATTATTGTCAGAAATGTTTACGGCTGACGTACTGAAACTCTTGAGTGAGTAGAGGTTTATTATCTCTACCATGGTGAGAAATGAAGAGGTAGGGCTCCTGGGATTGGTTTAGTGGTTCAATTCCTGGGATTGGCTTAGTGGTTCAGTGATAACAGTGGTGGCGTCTCTGCAGTCCTGTTGTCTTTTTCCATATGGTGACAAGATGGCTGCCACAGCTCTAGGCATCAAATCTGCACTTAAGACAGACAGAAAGAGGGAAGAATCATGTCATTATGGCTATCTCTTTTAATCAAGAAGACAAAAGCTTTCCCAGAAATCTCCTGAACCAACTTCTGTTACGTATACTTGGACAGAACACTACCTCATGGCCATGTCTTACAACAAGGAAGACTGGAAAAACGGAATGTTTTACTTTTCTTGCCACAGTAGTAGAAGACAGTATGAGAGAAAGGAGAGAGAAATGACTGTTGGATATGCCAGCTACTTGTATTTGCCATCGAATCATGTAGTAGTTGTAGCATTAAATTAAATGTTTGGAAAGCACTTAGCAGAGTCTGAGAGTAAGAAGCTGTATAAAAGCTTTTATCATTATCATTAGCAAATTTTATCCTTATTGATAAGAAGTGGCCATTAGCTTGGCAATCTTATATCTCTTTGTATGTATCCCACACTCTCCTTGCATGCTATAAACCACTAGAAATAAGGTGGGGTTTTGCTGATAGCTCAGTTGGTAAAGAATGCAATTCTTTAAAACCCATACATTTCTCACATTAATTTCTGCATTTGCCTTTATTTGGGTTGATGGATTTAAGATAAAGACACATCATTTCTGTTTTCTAATTCTGTATTCTCTACTCTCAGAAATATGGAAGGAAACTAGTATTTGAGGACAGTATCAAATTGCCTAAAACTTTCTGTGCCCAACAACATCATTTGATTTGTGATCAAAGGGTAAAACAAGATTCTGAGAGGCTGAGCAAGAAGCAATTGACCTCACCTCTTCAATGTCCCAGATTTCCCTTCTGTAAAGAAAAATTGGTGATTTCCAATCCCTTGGTGCAAAGATGTATAATGAGCATATCATACTAATGTTGGTATAGTACTGTGCTTGAGAAATATATGGAAAACTTGGCAAGGCATGGAGGGTCCCTTTAAAGTGACGTGACCTTTGACTGATGATGACAAGAAAGAGATTGGTTCCAGTTGTCATCAGGCTGACCTTTATTGAAAACTCAAAAGGAGAAAAGAAATGTAGCAACAAGGAATTGCTTATTTTCTATGTAAACTCATATTTGATATACTGAAATATATCGAATAGTTTTATTTCTTTGATTTTTAAATTTATTTCCTCAAAACTATTTAAGGTATTTTTCTCTGGTTAAACCTCATCTTTTTTTAGTAGTGTCCCTTCAAGTCTTAAGATTACTTTTAGGAGGAAGCATATTAGATAACTGCAAAAATTTGACCTGAAAGTTGAATAGTAATTCCAGTTAACGGATGTTTTATCCTGGAATTGCAGGTAATGGTAATAACAGAGAGATATTTCAGGAAGTAATGAAACATTTAATTTAAATTTATTGAGGGGAAAAGAGACAAATGGAGAAAATTATTGTGTTTAGCAATGCAGTGTATTCAGGCATAAAGGTGAGTTTGTAAGTTTTCAGAAAGCTTTTCAGACCATAACGAGGTGTATCAATTATCTATTGCCATAATAATACTGTGGAATGTTCAGTTCAGTTCAGTCACTCAGTGGTGTCCGACTCTTTGCGACCCCATGAATTGCAGCACGCCAGGCCCCCCTGTTCATCACCATCTCTCGGAGTTCACTCAGACTCATGTCCATCGAGTCCGTGATGTCATCCAGCCATCTCATCCTCAGTCGTCCCCTTCTCCTCCTGCCCCCAGTCCCTCCCAGCATCAGAGTCTTTTCCAATGAGTCAACTCTTCGCATGAGGTGGCCAAAG
Source organism: Madoqua kirkii (assembly GCA_006408675.1). NCBI lineage: Eukaryota > Metazoa > Chordata > Mammalia > Artiodactyla > Bovidae > Madoqua > Madoqua kirkii. The sequence continues at coordinate 18,110 of SJYC01008023.1, forward strand.
TACTGAAGTTTCAGCTTTAGCATCATTCCTTCCAAAGAACACCCAGGATTGATCTCCTTCAGAACGGACTGGTTGGATATCCTTGCAGTCAATTATCTATAATAATACGAATAATAATACTGTGGAATAAGTCACCTTAAAGCAAAGATATTTGAAACACACATTTATTATTTCCCATAAGTCTATGGGTTGGCTACGCTTTTTATTGATGTACACTGGGTTGATCTACACTGCCCTGGTTCATGCATCTCTGGTCCATGAGCAGGTAAGCAGAAGGCTGTCTTAAGTGAGATGGCTTTAGCTTGGACAATTTGGTTTTAGTTCATAGATCTCATCTCGTCATCGGCCCAGTGAAAGAATGTTTAGCTGGTGGTGGTAAGAGTCCAAGAGTGATCTGGCCCAGTCCAATGAGAGAACAGCAGACACATGCCTGTCCTTGCAGCACACGGGCCAGTATCCCATTGGCTAAGACAAGTTAGATGGCTACAACAGGGGGCAGAGTGGGAGAGGACCACAGAGTTAAGAGCCACAGTGTACGGAGGCATTATGTGGGACCATTAATATAACCAAGGAGAAGGCGATGGCACCCCACTCCAGTACTCTTGCCTGGAAAATCCCATGGACGGAGGAGCCTGGTAGGCTGCAGTCCGTGGGATCGTGAAGAGTCGGACACGACTGAGCGACTTCACTTTCACTTTTCACTTTCATGCATTGGAGAAGGAAATGGCAACCCACTCCAGTGTTCTTGCCTGGAGAATCCCAGGGATGGGGGAGCCTAGTGGGCTGTCGTCTATGGGGTCGCACAGTCAAATACGACTGAAGCGACTTAGCAGCAGCAGCAGCAATATAACCAATCTACCAAATGGGGAGTGTAACAAGAACAGTCTCTAATCTCTGAGTACTTCAGGTAATTTTGATTGTATTGTTACTAATTGGCTCCAGAATTAGCAAACTAGCTTATGGGTAAACTATTTTGCTTGTATTTTTGAATGGTAATTATGATATTTTCAGACCCACTACCAATTTTCTTTTTATTGTTTTGAGAAGGTTCATGAATATTGCAATTAATTGACCACGTCTTCACGATATACCCTCATAACTCAGTTGGTAAAGAATCCGCCTGCAATGCAGGAGACCTCAGTTTGGTTCCTGGGTTGGGAAGATCTGCTAGGAAAGGGATAGGCTACCCACTCCAGTATTCTTGGGCTTCACTTGTGGCTCAGTTGGTAAAGAATCTACCTGCAGTGTGGGAGACCTGGATTCGATCCCTGGATTGGGAAGATTCCCAGGAGAAGGGAAAGGCTACCCACTCTAGTATTCTGGCCTGGAGAATTCCATGACACTCATGACTTATCCATGGGGTCGCAAAGAGTCTGACACTACTGAGTGACTTTCACTTTCACTTTCATAACATAAGCCTTTCTGTTACTTCCCAACAGATCAAGGCTCCTGTTTCTCTCATATAGCACTTATTATCCTTGATTGAAGGAAAGCCCTGTGCATGAGAAAAAAAATTCTTTCAAGTATTTCTAGAAGTAAATTAGGCTAGACAAGAGGAGAAAATGTTTCAACTAATTGGAATAAATTTCATATTGCTGTAATGTGCCACTATGACATACACCAGATATTTCTAGATTTAGAGTGATGTACACATTGCATTGAGCCATTGGAAGAATTTGCCCTATGAGCACTCAGAGATGTGACTTTGTCATAATTGCTGAAATATCTATTTGCATTTACAAAAAGTCACCATCACTATTAGGAAAAGTACCATAATGCCTTAAACTTTCTCTAACTTTGAAAAATTGTCTTATGTAAGCAGATTCTGGGTATGGCAAACACAGAAGCTCACATTTTGCAGCTGAAGAAATGGGTGGCATGTTTTCCTAAGGCAAATTGAGTTTCTGAGCATCTGTTGAAAATTACGTATGCCTCTGACCCTCACTTAATTATTACTAACTTATTCTAACCTTGCCATTATAAAGTGGAAAAGCCCAGACAAAAATTCCAACATAAAAATATTCAACTTAAATGCAGGAGGGAATAAAAGTGAAGAACCACAGCAATTATTTTCTAAGATGTAAAGAAAATGCAAATAAGCACTGTTTGTGAGCTTATGAAAGATATATGAAAGAAGATAAAGCAGCCATCTGTTAAAATAACTCAAAAGCAAAAATTTGGTGAGTTATTGACTGGTTTTAATAAGCCTGAATGTTGATAGTTCACCCGCAAAGAATTTCAATCTGAAGTCGACTCTTCATTATTTTTCAATCAGCATTCCATGATCAGTGTCAGATCACCGTAGCTCATACATAGCAGCAGGTGGACCAGATGCTGAACATTAAATTAGCAAAATAACAAGGCAAAATTCTTCTTGCAAGCTTTCATTCCCTCCTGCCTTCCTCCTACACATAAAAATTGGAGACAGAGAGAGAGAGGTGAATCGGGAAAAACTGCAGTTGTATAGTTCACCCGCAAAGAATTTCAATCTGAAGTCGACTCTTCATTATTTTTCAATCAGCATTCCATGATCAGTGTCAGATCACCGTAGCTCATACATAGCAGCAGGTGGACCAGATGCTGAACATTAAATTAGCAAAATAACAAGGCAAAATTCTTCTTGCAAGCTTTCATTCCCTCCTGCCTTCCTCCTACACATAAAAATTGGAGACAGAGAGAGAGAGGTGAATCGGGAAAAACTGCAGTTGTATGACACTGGGTCCTTGTTAATGCATTTAACCTTGTTTTGTTTATGTATTGGCTCCTGTTCTAGCATTGTATGTGGCCAAGAGCTGAGAGTAGATGTCTCCTGTGCTCAGTGCTCAACTGCGTCCAAATCTTTGTGACTTCTATGGACTGTAGCCCACCAGATTCCTCTGGGTATGGAATTCTCCAGGCAAGAATATTGGAATGGATTGACATTTCCTTCTCCAGGGAATCTTCCTGACCCAGGGATCAAGCCTGTGTCTCCTACATTGGTAGGCAGATTCTTGGACCACTGAGCCACTTGGGAAGCCCAGAGATGTCTCTATTACTTGTATAAAAGTTAATTTTTTTTTAGTTTGTTTCTTATAAAAGTTATTTATACTTTCTCAAGATGAGTTCACTTTACAAATAACTCAATTCATAACTCAGTGATGCTGCTTCTATCTAAAAGAGGTTTTTCTGGTTCTCTCTTTTCTATTCTGCCCTTTCCACAATATACATATCTATTTCTTTTCAAAATGGCTGCTAACCTAGTTACAGATATGATCAGTAAAGAAAGTTTTTAGTCTTTCATGAGTGGTAAATAGCTTATGTGTACAGATACTGAAACGTCAAATCTTTCATTCCAGTTCAGCCATCATACTCTTAGAAGTGAATCAATCTGATCCTTACACAAAATGGTTGATGTTCAGCTGCTATCCCATTGTTAATGAGCATACTCTGTTGAAAATAACAAAATGGGGGCAGAAATATACATTGTACGATTCCCAGAGCAACTGTAGCCTGTCTTCTGCACATCTTAGATCACATAGCAGCAGATGGATCCATGTTAGTTAAAATTCTGTCTTGACTCTTGGAAAATCTCACAAAAATTGCAGCAATAAGAAGCCAACTTTTCCCAAGAAATATTGTTGTGCATTTATAGGCACTGCATTATCTGTTACTTATGGCAAATTATAAGAAAATAAAAGGTTTTAGTTGCATTGGTGATTGAGGTTGAAGTAAATTCTGTTGCTATATTTTGAAACACAAAAATAAATATTTAAAATATTAATGACACCATTGAATGTTTTCACTATGACATTAAGTATAAAATATTATTTATAGGATTATTACTAAGAATGCATGTTACTATGTTAAATAAAATAAATTTGATTAGTATTTTAAAAATGGAAAAGACGTTGATTCTGTGAAGTGGCTATGGAGTTAAGGAAGTCTGAGTTTATAGTAGAGTTTAAAAATTATAGGATTGTTTCCTGTGCCACTGATGGCAACATGGTAGGTGGAAACTCTAGAGGATACAGATTTCTAAAGTATAAAAAATGACACTGAGACTATTTAAGATGGCAATAAAATATCTAATCTTTTAAGCCCCCTAGATGAAGCTGAAACTTGAAGACATCTGTTTTTGGAGCACCGCTTGTATTGCTTTAAGATGTGCTTGGTCCCTTGCACAGAAACTCTGTGGGTTGTGGGTGGTCCCCTCAGTGCTGGATCAAAAAGAATATGCTTAACCATTGACTTTTATGAAAAGTAGATGGGTTCAGTTTCATGACTATAATGGGTAGCATTTTGCTATGGAAATATGAGTATGAAAATCTGAATGTAATTGGCAGGAGTGCTATCATGCTTTTCCAAACAGAATTCTGAAAGCCACGTTAAATGAATTTCTTTGAAGTTAGTGATATTCACACAGACAACTTTATGAACTGCAAGTATTCTCTGATGATGTCTTCATCCTATGGATCAGGGGGCAGCAAACTATCGCCCATGGCCAAATCTGGCTCGTTGCCTGTTGTTTTATTTTATCAGAGAAGTTTTAGGTTCACAGAAAAATTAAACAGGAAGTAGAGAGTTTTCATGTCCTCTCTCCTCACCCACAGTTTCCCCTGTTATTAACATCTTGCACTGGTTTAGTACCTTTGTTGAAACTGATTAACCAATATTGATATATTTTTATTAACTAAAATCTAGAGTTGACTCTTTGTGTGGTACATTCTGTGAGTTTTGCTAAATGCATTATGTCATGTATCCACTGTTCATATCATATAGTATAGTTTCACTGCCCTAAAAATACTCGGTGCTCCACCCATTTATCATCCCTCCCCACCAGCCCTTGAGTACTGATATTTTTGTTGTTTTCAGTTTTGTCTTTCTCAGAATGATCATATAGTTGTAATCATACAGTATATCTCCTTTTTAAACTGACTTCTTTGATGGCTCAGATGATAAAGAATCTGCCTGCGATGCAGGAGACTACATTCGATCCCTGGGTGGGAAAGATCCCTTGCAAAAGGGAATGGCTACCCACTCCAGTATTCTTGCCTGGAGAATCCCATGGACATAGGAGCCTGGAAGGCTACAGTCCATGGGGTCACAAACAGTCTGCATGACTGAGTGACTAACACTTCTTTCACTTAATAATATGTAGTTATGGTTCCTCCATGCCTTGTCATGAATTGATAGCTCATTTCTTTTAATTTCCGAGTAATATAGCTCAGTTGGTAAAGAATCTGCCTGCAATTCAAGAGACCCTGGTTCAATTCCTGGGCTGGGAAGATCCCCTGAAGAAGGGAATGGCTACCCACTCCTGTATTCTTAGGCTTCCCTTGTGGCTCAGCTGGTAAAGAATCCGCCTGCAATGTAGGAGATCTGGCTTTGATCTAGAATGCATGTTACTATGTTAAATAAAATAAATTTGATTAGTATTTTAAAAATGGAAAAGACGTTGATTCTGTGAAGTGGCTATGGAGTTAAGGAAGTCTGAGTTTATAGTAGAGTTTAAAAATTATAGGATTGTTTCCTGTGCCACTGATGGCAACATGGTAGGTGGAAACTCTAGAGGATACAGATTTCTAAAGTATAAAAAATGACACTGAGACTATTTAAGATGGCAATAAAATATCTAATCTTTTTAAGCCCCCTAGATGAAGCTGAAACTTGAAGACATCTGTTTTTGGAGCACCGCTTGTGTTGCTTTAAGATGTGCTTGGTCCCTTGCACAGAAACTCTGTGGGTTGTGGGTGGTCCCCTCAGTGCTGGATCAAAAAGAATATGCTTAACCATTGACTTTTATGAAAAGTAGATGGGTTCAGTTTCATGACTATAATGGGTAGCATTTTGCTATGGAAATATGAGTATGAAAATCTGAATGTAATTGGCAGGAGTGCTATCATGCTTTTCCAAACAGAATTCTGAAAGCCACGTTAAATGAATTTCTTTGAAGTTAGTGATATTCACACAGACAACTTTATGAACTGCAAGTATTCTCTGATGATGTCTTCATCCTGTGGATCAGGGGGCAGCAAACTATCGCCCATGGCCAAATCTGGCTCGTTGCCTGTTGTTTTATTTTATCAGAGAAGTTTTAGGTTCACAGAAAAATTAAACAGGAAGTAGAGAGTTTTCATGTCCTCTCTCCTCACCCACAGTTTCCCCTGTTATTAACATCTTGCACTGGTTTAGTACCTTTGTTGAAACTGATTAACCAATATTGATATATTTTTATTAACTAAAATCTAGAGTTGACTCTTTGTGTGGTACATTCTGTGAGTTTTGCTAAATGCATTATGTCATGTATCCACTGTTCATATCATATAGTATAGTTTCACTGCCCTAAAAATACTCGGTGCTCCACCCATTTATCATCCCTCCCCACCAGCCCTTGAGTACTGATATTTTTGTTGTTTTCAGTTTTGTCTTTCTCAGAATGATCATATAGTTGTAATCATACAGTATATCTCCTTTTTAAACTGACTTCTTTGATGGCTCAGATGATAAAGAATCTGCCTGCGATGCAGGAGACTACATTCGATCCCTGGGTGGGAAAGATCCCTTGCAAAAGGGAATGGCTACCCACTCCAGTATTCTTGCCTGGAGAATCCCATGGACATAGGAGCCTGGAAGGCTACAGTCCATGGGGTCACAAACAGTCTGACATGACTGAGTGACTAACACTTCTTTCACTTAATAATATGTAGTTATGGTTCCTCCATGCCTTGTCATGAATTGATAGCTCATTTCTTTTAATTTCCGAGTAATATAGCTCAGTTGGTAAAGAATCTGCCTGCAATTCAAGAGACCCTGGTTCAATTCCTGGGCTGGGAAGATCCCCTGAAGAAGGGAATGGCTACCCACTCCTGTATTCTTGGGCTTCCCTTGTGGCTCAGCTGGTAAAGAATCCGCCTGCAATGTAGGAGATCTGGCTTTGATCCCTAGGTTGGGAAGATCCCCTGGAGAAGGGAAAGGCTACCCACTTCAGTATTCTGGCCTGGAGAATTCCATGGACTGTATAGTCCATGGGCTCATAAAGAGTCCAAGACTGAGTGACTTTCACTTTTTCATTCCATTGTATGTATTGCCACAGTTTGTTTAGCAGTTCACCTACTGAAGGACGTCTTGCTTATTTGGAATTTTTGGCAATTATAAATAAAGCTGCTAGAAATATCTGTGTGCAGGTTTTTGTATGGGCATAGAGTTTCAACTCAACTCTTTTGAGTAAATATCAAGGAGCATCATTGCTGTACTGTATGGTAAGAGTATGTTTACTTTTATAAGAAACCACCAAATTGTCTTCCAAAGTCGCTACCATTTTGCATTCCCACCAGTAAGGAATGAGAATCTCCAATGTTCTGTGTCCTTGCCAAATGTTGGTGTTGCCATTGTTTTAGAGTTTGGAGGTTCTAATGGGTGTTGGTAATTGCCTGTTTTAATACAGTTTTGTTGGGACATAGATGTGCTTGTTTCTTTACCTACATCTGTGGCTGCTTTTATGCTTCAGTGGCAGAGTTGAGTAGTTGTGATAGGCACTGTATGACTCACAAAGCCTAAACTATTTTCTATTTGACTTTTCATGGAAAAAGTTTGTAGAGACTTGCTTAGAATATTTTTTCTCCAGCATATTCCCTGATGAATTCTTTAGAATTTATACAAAATTCCTATGAAACATTTGTGTTTTGTTCATTAGAATATTCATGAACCCGTAGGTCTTTTACTGGAACCCTGGAGTGGATCATCATTAATGCAGTGATTATCAGGTCCATCCTGCAAAGAACTTGGCAAAAATGAAACATTTTTGTTCTTTTCTTTACTGAACAAAACACCTTTTGGGGGACTTAATATAAACAGAAGTTGTCTCAAACCAATAAAATGTCATCATAAACTGTATGACTACAAATAGAATAATCTTGAATCCATATATGAACCTTATAGGATGCATACACATGAAAGCGTACATATATTTGTGCACAAATGTGTAAATACTTACTAATTACAAATAATTTTCATGATTGAAAAATCCTGTTTGTAGTCTGGATTGCTCCTCCTTCCCAACCTTCTTATTATACTCAGCAATAAAAAGGAACACACTACTTCTACACAACCTGATATGGATCATCATGAAAGATGCCAGACAGAAAAGAATGCAGTTTTCCTATGTGTTTAGTATCAAAATTAGTGTAATTATTTTGAAAGATAGCAATTGGTTTCTTGCCAAAGAATATGACTTATATATTTGAGGATGTAAGTTACTATAGCATCTAGAGAAAAATCCTAGTCTCTTCTCATTACTCTACTAGTCTAGTCTCTACTCATTACTAACTATCCATTAGTCACAGTGTATCTCGGGGCAATGTTTTCCGAATCTGGTTGACATAGATTTCCAAACCTGACTCTGTTCCACCTGTTTTGCAATCTGAATTTTGGATCACCCAAAGTGACTCTGACTGGAGAAGGAAATGGCAACCCACTCCAGGATACTTGCCTGGGAAATCCCATGGATGGAGGAACCTGGTAGGCTGTAGTTCATGAGATCGCAGAGTCAGACACAACTTAGTGACTGAATGACTGAATACACAAGGTGACTCTGATAGAGTTGTCCCAAAGACTCATTTTTTTTTTTTTAGCTCTACCAAGTATCTAGGAAATCTCTTGCAAATTGAGTAACAGTGTCACTGTACAAGCAGTGTTTAGAGAATTTAGACTGTTTTGATTGGTAATTTGTCCAACATCATTAAATGAAATTTCTTTTGAGAATATGTACACATCTACTCTCCTTCAGAAATATTTTATTCTTTGAAATAGGAATGTGAAATTCCAGGTCATCCTAAACTTGATTTTCCTAATGAAATAGCCAAAATTTTGATTCGCCTCTCGTCCTGTGCAGTCACCCAGCCATCTGTCTTAGTTTTCTGATTACATGGCTGCAGGCTGGGCATGGAGATAATGCCTTTATAAGCTGTCATAGCCCTCCAAATTGTCAACAAGTGCGTGAGACTGAACTGCTGAGTCACCATAGCCATCTTTGTTTAGCAAAGGACTGCACACGTTATGCTCCCAGTCCTTTTTGTCTTTCAAGTTGGAACATCCAGTTCATCCTAAAGCGTTCCTTCTTTAATTTCTGATCAGAAAATTATCAAAGTTAGGTGATAGGCTGGGATAAGAACATCAGATCTTCCCTATGGGGGCAGTTGAATTGTTTTCAATTGTGAAAACAATTGTGACTCCGTTACTCCCTAGTGTTAAATTGATTAAACAAGGAGGCCCTTACATTAAGGAGTCTCTAATGTTGTGGCCAACGTGAGCAAACTAAGCCTGTAAATGCTTTTAAGTTTCCAAAATCAATATGCTGAGGACAGCCAACTAAGCCTTAAGCTATAGCCATGTAATACTTTGCTTTCTCTTCTGCAAGTTCTCTGTGTAAGTCTTTCTCCAGGTTCTTCTTGACAGAGTACTGTTAACCGCTTAAGATTTGGCACTGCGTGATTCTGATTATTTTTGCTCAAATATACTTAAAATTTTTAATATCACCCAATTTATCTTTTAACATGGTATGTAGTAAAAAAAGAAAGTTATAAATTTTCTCTCTTGGCTTTTTCCTCTTTAAAATCTGAATAATAACTCTCATTCTTTTGATGTGTTATTATGTATTAATTATGGGCACATGAGTAAAAGCGCACTAAAGGGATAGACATAACCATCTGTTTTGAACCTCTCTGGTCTGGTTTGGCCTATCTGGCCTGGAGTTTTATGGAAGATTCTCTTTTGCTCTCCCACTTTGCAGCCTAGCCTCCCTCCAGTTCACTATGGACTGCAGTTTTGCTATTCTTGAACAAAGCGTACTCTCTTTTAAAACTTCCTAGTTTCTGACAGGGCAGTGTTTACAGTCCTTTATTTAATATTTAAAACCCTTACAACTGAATACGATATGAACCTCCTTTAGTCAATCTGAATTTATGAGCTGCTCCTCTGTGCAAAGTAATTTTTTACTCTGTAAGTTCTATTTCATCTGCCTGGAATGCATTTCTTACTTACCATTTCAACTTGCCTGAAATATTTCTTCTCCCATCATTCTCGTTATAGACTTTCTATTTCTTTTTTTTAAAAGCCCAGCTGAAATGTTAGCATCATCTGGATTTTGCTAACCCCTCTAACCCAGTAGTAATACCTTTTTCCTTTGTGCTCCTATAACATCCAGTTATTTCAAAACCTGTCTTTGACACATATGCTTCCTCTCAATGTAGATATTCATATTTTAAGCTATCAATTTGTTTCAGATTTTAATGTTTCTTAAATTAGAATTTATTTTAAAAACTATGTATATTATTGATTTTAGTTTTTCCTAGAAAATTATTTTAATTCCAATTGATGGTGTCTTATGTTCAGTGAAATAGAGACTATATCTTGTGTCCATTAGTTATCTGTGGATTTCTTGGGTGATGAGAACTATATCTTACACAGTTTTTTTTTTTTTCCCCACAGCTCCTTGCACATAAAAGATAATCAATAAGGCTTTTTTAAACAATAAAATGCATGCAATGATATAAAAATGAAAGATGCTATATACTTGGGCTGTGTGTAAAGTGAGATCCTGTACTTTCAAGGTTCCCTGGGAGTTTGAATCATAAATCTTTCTCCAATGTTTATGTCATTTATGCCTATTGTACACCTGTCGTGATATACTGGGAGAGATATAACATCCTTTGACTCTCATGATGTTTTAAGCATGATTTGTTTATTTTTTCTTTGAGATCCAGCTACTACATTTTTATGCCTGGCCGCTTAACTAGGCAATAATACCTTTTGGTTTGCTTTATTTTGTTTCAGTCTTCTTGCTCAGACAGCAGGGAGGCCTATTAGTAGCTTTCTTCGAATCTATTTACAACAAATCCTTTCTATTTACTGTGTATCGCTCTTTGCTGAAAGTCATCCAGACAGTTTTGCTGCTGCTTCTTGGCCCTAAGTTGGAAGAAACATCAATTCAAATTGCTTCAAATAGATTTCCAATTATTTTTGTTCTGAGAGCATTGAGAGATTTACCTGGAAATTTTCATATCCTTTTCCTTTGTACTTTAAAACTTTTTCTCCACTTTTTAAAAAAGGCACTTAAATGTATCAGAAATTATCTTGACTTGATATTTGAACTGAAGCATCTCTTTATCATTCTTCTTTCCTTCCTGGGATTGCTACTCTGATTTTATAAGGATAAAGAAAAAATAAAAAGCCCAACCCGTGCAATGATTTTCATTTTTAATTATGTTTTTCTAATCCCTGTCTGAATAACAAAAATAATTATAGAAGCTAATGTTTTATGTTTAGCTTTGCTATGCACTATGGGAAGCATTTTATGTCAATCATCTTAATTTTTACAGTAAACTTATGAGGAATAATTGTTATTATTCTTGTCATATGTAGGGGCTTCACTGGTGGCTCAGGCCGTAGAGTATCTGTAATACAGGAGACCCAGGTTCAGTCCCTGGGTTGGGAAAATCCCCTGGAGAAGGGAATGGAAACCCACTCCAGTATTCTTGCCTGGAGAATCCTGACGAGCTACAAACCATGGAATCACAAAGAGTCAGATGTGACTGATGACTAAACACACATGGGGGAAAATTATTATTCCTGTCAAATGTGAGATGATATCCCCTCTTTTCTGAAAATCCTCTAATAACTTCTTATTCTTTCTAGGGTCCTTACTATGAATTGAGAAGTCTCTTCCCAGGTTTGATTCCATTACTGCCTGACCTCTTCTTCTAACATTCCCCTTTACCTCTCTGCTTTTGCCTTCCTTATCTCTTTTTTTGCCTCAGGGACTTTGCACTTGCCACTCATGAAATGCCATTTCTTTCCATGACTATCCACACTTGTCCCCTCACTTTCTTCAGGTTATCATCAGGGTAATCTTCTTGGTGACACCTTCCCAGGATATATCTAAAATATCTATTAAATACCTACATACGCAATCCAATCATTCATATTCTATTCTCTAGTCTGTTTTATTTTCTTTCTAACATTATCATATTCTGATATACATTTGTCTTCAGTTCTCCTTTTTGCCTCTCATTTCAAAATGTGAAGGCAGAGATTGTAACTCTTGTTAACTTCCCAAACCCTAGAGCAGTGTCTGACATATAACAGGAACACAGTAAATATGTGTTGAATGTATAAGTGTATGAATTAGAGACATTAAATAATTTAAGTTCTTTTAACTAGTAGTTGGTAGAACTAAGGTTCTACACAGATGGTTTTATTTTTTTAGATTCAGTTTTTGAATATATTTCAGGAATTTGTTGTATAAAAATGGAAGTTTATCTGTAGCTTCTCGTAATTCATCTACATTATCTTGTTTGACAAAGTAGACCAGACTCTGTACAGAGTTGACTTGGCAGATTTCTAAATGTCTTTCAGAAGCATTTTTAGATACATCATGCATACAAGTTTTCTTCCCTGAATTTATTTTTTAATTGAAATGTGTCCATAATCTTCTCATCTCTGAACTGCCAAATTATACCACAGTCTGCTGATCAAGATTGATTCTGAGCATGTGGGACACATTTTAAACAAGAAAGAATCCTGTTTGTCGTTTGTAATGTTATGGCTGATGCACTGGAAACAGATTGCATGGACATTAAACTTCTGTCCACACATCTATATTCAACAACTCAAACGATAAATATTTGCCTTGATGATTGCTTTTGCTGGAGAGGTGCAAACTGCCATGACTTCAGATTTTTTGTATTCTTGTTCTTTTCTAAAAAAGACTTCGATTGAGTATAAACACTGGCAAGGAAGATATATGATTTTAGTATACATCTTGGGAGACTAGTTTCATGACATGCTTGTGAAACAGAAGCTAAAGTCTAATAAGTCTGCTAATAGGAGCAGAAAGTCATTTCTTAGAATGACTCTGCAGCCACCTTGTTAATGTTGAGGATAATTTGAGCTGACATTGGATTGCTGGTTTCTTCTTATGAGAGGTCTCAATGCATGAAGTTGTTGCATATGTAGTTTAGGTTTCCATGTTTTCCAGCAATCTAGTGATGCACAGAAAGCTGAAATAAAATTCCCACTTTTCCCAGATAAAATATTCAAATTTTCACTCTTTAAACATCTGTCTTTTAGAGACAGAGATATTGTGGTTGATGGAAAGATGATAGCTTAATGCCTCTTTGGTAGTTTGGTTTTCTAATGAATTATTTCACTTGTCCTACTAGTGCCCTGGCAACCCATAGATATTATTGTATATAGTTTCAGGATAGAAAGGGGGTGAGAAAGAAGCTTAGGCTAGTATTCCAGATGATACTATAACTATACTATACTATACAACACTATACTGTACCATACTATACCATATCATAGTATACCATACCACACCATACTTGAAATAGGAAATGGCAACCCATTCCAGTATTCTTGCCTAGAGAATCCCATGGGCAGAGAAGCCTGGGGGACTATAATCCATGGGGTTGCAATGAGTCAGACATGACTGAGTGACTGAGTAGCTATGTACCATACCATACTATACTGTTACTGTTCTGATACTACACTATACTTTAAACCTATACTTTCAGGCAAATATTAAAATACTTTATATTTGAATCACAGTATGTAATTCAACACATTATAAAATCCCCCTTCCTCTCTCATTTATTATATACCATAGTATCTCTGAATGTTTCATTCTCTCCCTTTACTTCCTGTCTTACCAAGCCCCAAACCATGTATCCATTGTTTTTAGAGGTATCCTCTTTCCTCCAGTCAGATACCACTATACCTGTTCTCCAAATTCAGAATGATAAAATCATGGGGAGTGGACTTATCAAGAGAGTTGAGAAGAAGAAAGGGAAGGAGAATGAGCAAATTCTTTATAACTAGAGGTGATGTAAGAAGGCTAGGATTGGTCAAATGTTATATTTCTTTTGCCTCCTTCAGAATATTTTTACCTAGGAATAGCCCTGTTAATATGAGGGGCTCCATCATGGTCAGGTACAAGTAGCATGCCTATAACCTATAGTGTGTGTTCATGAGTTATTCAGAGATACGAGAACAGACATTTGGGAAGCTATAATTTTGGCTTTCATACATAAGAACTAAGATATTAAAACAATAATTAATTATTTAGTCATTCTGAAGATAACACTTTAAGTTTGTCTTTGGTTTGTACTTTATAGTGAAAACATCATTCGGATGATGGGAGTTTCCCTTTTTTTCTTTTGGAGAATGTCTGTCCCCTTTCTAGTCTTATTTCCAAGCTTCTAAAAGACAATAAACGTGGAATTTTTGAGCAAGCAGGCTTCCTTCCTAACTGGGTGGGATAATATGTGGGGGGGGGGGATGACTTTTTCTTTTATCAATGAAAATACTTTAGAACACAAAACTTATACCTTATAGAGTCTGAGTTCCTGTAACATGTATGGGTGACCTATTTTTACAGTTGCATCTTAACTCTAAGTATTGATGGTATTTTCAACTGTTTTTTTTACTTACTTTTTTTTAACATTGAAGAATACTTGCTTTATAATATTGTGTTGGTTTCTGCCATACATCAACATGAATGACTTTTTAGTTTTCTAACTAGTCTTGAGCTAGTTATAGAGAGTCAACTTCTTCTATCTTAGTCTTTAAGACCTGCCTGATCCATCTCTCACTATATATTTACAGACGCTCACTGAGCTCCTACTATGTTCCAACCACTTGTGTTACATGCATGTTATATTCATGTGTCCTGGCCACAATTTTTGCTTTTAGTTTCAGAACTACCATTCACCCAAATGAAACCTTAACTCATGTCTATCCTGCTACAATAAACTTTTCCAAGTCTTTCATCTTCAGAAATCTCCTGAGAATAGGGAACATGGTAATCAAAGGGCTAATATTCTTCCTTTCATTCTCCCATCCTATAATATCTTCATTTCTGAAAAAAGTTTCTGTCTTGTTCTTTGCTCTCAAGGTGAGTGCCAAGTTGTGTATTCATATTTGTTTTCTTTTGAAAGTGGATTTTACTTTCTGGATTGCATATATGACTCCAGTAATCCAAGACTATGTCCCAACCACAAATGGGGAAGAAGCTGAATGGTTCTATGAAGACCTACAAGACCTTCTAGAAATAACACCAAAAATAGATGTCCTTTTCATCCTCAGTTCAGTTCAGTCGCTCAGTCATGTCCAGCTCTTTGCAACCCCATGAATCACAGCACGCCAGGCCTCCCTGTCCATAATCAACTCCTGGAGTTCACT
>SJYC01008025.1:0-15953 GCA_006408675.1 Madoqua kirkii
CTCATGATATACTCTGCATAGAAGTTAAATAAGTAGGGTGACAATATACAGCCTTGACGTATTACTTTTCCTATTTGGAACCAGTCTGTTGTTCCATGTCCAGTTCTGACTGTTGCTTCCTGACCTGCATACAGATTTCTTAAGAGACATCTCTCCCACAATTTTTCACAATTTATTGTGATCTACACAGTCAAAAGCTTTGGGATAGTCAATAAAGCAGAAATAGATGTTTTTCTGGAACTCTCTTGCTTTTTCCATGATCCAGTGGATGTTGCCAATTTGATCTCTGGTTCCTCTGCCTTTTCTAAAACCAGCTTGAACATCAGGGAGTTCACGGTTCACGTATGTATTGCTGAAGCCTGGCCTGGAGAATTTTGAGCATGACTTTACTAGCATGTGAGATGAGTGCAATTGTGCGATAGTTTGAGCATTCTTTGGCATTGCCTTTCTTTGGGATTGGGATGAAAACTGACCCTTTCCAGTCCTGTGGCCACTGCTGAGTTTTCCAAATTTGCTGGCATATTGAGGGCAGCACTTTCACATCATCATCTTTCAGGATTTTAAGTAGCTCCACTGGAATTCCATCATCTCCACTAGCTTTCTTCATAGTGATGCTTTCTAAGGCCCACTTAGCTTCACATTCCAGGATGTCTGGCTCTAGATGAGTGGTCACAACATCGTGATTATTTGGGTTATGAAAATCTTTTTTGAACAGTTCTTCTGTGTATTCTTGCCACCTCTTAATGTTTTTTGCTTCTGTTAGGTCCATACCATTTCTGTCCTTTATCGAACTTCAGATATAGATAAAGCCAATCTCAAGTAACAGTGTTTGAATATGTTGTTCTTGGAGGGGAAATCTTAGCCAAAAAACATAACAGTTCAACATTTAACTTATTCTGACTTAAAAAATGGTATTTCAATAAACGAGTCAGGCTTTAAAGAAGAAACCATTGTTTCTCCAAACTTTACATTGAAAATATGATGGAAAGAAAAATTGGGATAAATGACTAGTGGGCAATTTTTTTACATTATGTAAACTATGTATAAACTTGTAGCTGTTGACATCTATATAGCTTGGTTACAGTGATTGTAACCTTTTGAGAAGTTCCAGTGGATGAGTCTTAACTTTATAAAGGCAGCCTGGAAAAATTATGTTTTTGTGACCCTTCATGTAAAATCTAAAAATCCTTGCTATGACCCACCTACCTATTCAATAGTTTGCTTAATAAAGGATTATTCCAGGGCCATCAGTAGCTAGATCTTAAGACCAATGAAGCCTTGGTGAAAGTAAGATGTTACTAGTTGATGTCCAAATAGCTTTGAGTCTGTTTGGTCTAGGTCAGGTGAAAATCTAGGCTGAATGATTATATTTTCTTTATTATGTAAGTGCTTTTTTAAAATTAGGAAAGTGTTTATACTCACTGTTTCCAGTGAAAATGAAGCAAAGATACATAAAAGGAGACACTATTTCTCCCAGCTACTCCTTTCCTACCCTAAAAAATGTTATTGGCATAACTTTCTGCTTTTACATACAAAATTATAAGTACATGTCAAAAAAGTAAATGCTGTATAGATGTTTGCTTTGTTTTAATGCATTACATTAAATATATGGCTCTGAAATGTAATCTTATTTAGCAATATAGACTTCTCAAGGCAATTGATATAGACCTGGCCAATGGATGACTTCTTAAGACACAGATTACTAGGCCTCATTCTCACAGATTCCAATTCAGTAGTCCTGGTGTGGGACCAGAGAATATGCTTTTCTAGCAAGTTGCTGGGTGATGATGAGTTCAAAGGCCACACTTTGAAAATCTTTGCTCTAATCTAGTCTTTGGTAGCTATGGACTATTGCATGGAGGAAACGTGCTGTAGTTTATCTAAGCATTTCCCATATTGTTGTCTCTTTATTTTTTGTTTTAATCTTTCACTATGGTGTTGCAGTAGACATATTTGTTCATAAGAAAACAAGAATTTTTATTTTTTCTATATTCTGTTCTGTGACAGTGATTTCCACAATTCTGTACTCCAGGTCATTCTGTCTCAGTTATTCTGCTATTGATTCCTTCACTGTATTATTCACTCTGTTTGTTCTTTAGTTTTTCTAGGTCTTTGGTAAATATTTCTTGCATCTTCTCCATTGTTTTTTCAAGATCCTGAATCATCTTCACTATCATTATTCTGAATTCTTTTCTGGAAGGTTGCCTATCTCTACTTCATTTAGTTGTTTTTCTGAGGTTTTATCTTGTCCCTTCATCTAGGACATAACCTTCTCCTTGTTCATCCTGATGAACTTTCTATAATATGGTTTTTGTTCTAGCCCTGTAGTTCTTGTTGCTTCTTCAAGATTTTCATTTCTAATGGATAGATTCTCAAAATGAGATTCATAAGTCAAAGGTAAAAAACATTTACAATTTTAATAGATTTGCCTAATTACTTTTTTCATTTAGTTGTTTTTCTGAGGTTTTATCTTGTCCCTTCATCTAGGACATAACCTTCTCCTTGTTCATCCTGATGAACTTTCTATAATATGGTTTTTGTTCTAGCCCTCTAGTTCTTGTTGCTTCTTCAAGATTTTCATTTCTAATGGATAGATTCTCAAAATGAGATTCATAAGTCAAAGGTAAAAAACATTTACAATTTTAATAGATTTGCCTAATTACTTTCCAAGAGGGATCATTGCAATCCTTTTTTTTTTTTTTTTCATCAGTGCTGTGTTCTTGCTGCTGCTGCTGCTACTGCTACTGCTGCTAAGTCCCTTCAGTCATGTCTGACTCTGTGCAACACCATAGACAGCAGCCCACCAGGCTCCCCTGTCCCTGGGATTCTCCAGTAAAGAACACTGGAGTGGGTTGCCATTTCCTTCTCCAATGCATGAAAGTGAAAAGTGAAAGTGAAGTCACTCAGTCATGCTCGACTCCCAGCGACCCCATGGACTGCAGCCCACCAGGCTCCTCCATCCATGGGATTACTATATCATTATTTCTATATGAGATGAATGAAAAAAACGACATCTTATTGTTATTATTTGCATTCCTTTAAACCATAGATAAGTTGAGAGAATTTTGTATATTTATTGGCCATTAGAATTTCTTCTTTTGTTTTTGCCTTTTTGTCAATTTTACCTTCGGTTACTTCTGTTTTTCTTAATTATTTCTAGAGATCTTTTAATACGAGAACTATTAACCCTTTATCTGACATAGGTATGAAAAATATTTTTCTGTTTCTCATTTCTCTTTAATTCTGCTTATGGTATATTTGTCATGAAAGGTGCTTAATTTTTACATAATGGAATATTATATAAGGCTTTTATGCCTTAACCTTGTGTCACACAAGGTTATACAAATACTCTTCCTAAATTTCTTGTAATGTTTTAACTATTGTATATTTTGTGTTTAAATACTTACATCATCTCATCTGGAATTAATTTTACTTCATACTGTGAAATTGGGGTACAAGTGGCAATCCTTCCCCCACTTCAGGGCCAGGGCATTTTTATCCTTTGTGTAATTTCCTTCAGGCCTCTGGGTCAGTAAAAAACCATGCACCAAGTGGACAAGTGCGATCTTTCTGGAAGAGAAGCCCAGGCATCTGTTTGCTGATTTTCTTTGAGAAACTAAGAAACCTGAAGCATCCTTGGAAACCCCAAACATACATGAGTCCTCTCCCCTGGGTCTGATCCCTTGGCTTAGATCATAAAAGAGAAGAGTTTCCAGCTGATTCTCAGACACTGAAGATACTTTAGAAGTATTATATGTCTTGCTCACCAGCCTCCCATCTTAATATAGTTATTACTTAGAAAGAGTATTTGCAGTGAATCAAGAATCTGTGTTCAAGCTACTCTCTTCTCAGAACACAAATACTATACAGTTAACTACATCTTTATATTCAATGAGGGAAAGTTAGTAAATAAAGATTAGCAGAAAGGAGGTAGAAAAACCCACCCATATTTCAAGCATCCTGATACTCAGCCTCTTTTCAGATTACACTAATAAATAAATAATAGACAAATAAATATGTAAAATTTAAAATAGCACTTTCCATGTTTTTTTTCTAAAATCTTCTCCTCTATTTTTTTTTTTTTTGACATTTAGGTTGCTACCAGTTCTTTGTGGTCATGTATACAATGAGATAAACATCGTCTCTAATTGCATTTTTCTGAAGATTTATTATTGTTTCTTTAGTAAAAACTTCTAGGATGGTATATATTCATATTTAAAATGTTTCCAAATTACTCTCCAGGAAAATTCTTGCTTACCTTCCCACTAAAATGCCCATCTGTCCATATAACTCTACAGAAAAAAGTTTGTGTCACCAAATGCAAACCCAGCTTCTTTTTAACAGTCCTTTGTTCCTTGTTTTGGCTTCAGTGGCTAAGTCAGTGATCTCTCTTGGTAAATGTCACATTGAACTTGAAAATATATGGGTTGTTTTCAAATATCTTTTGATATTTTGGCTTCTCTGGTGGTTCATCTGGTAAAGAATCCACCTACCATGAGAGAGACCTGGGTTCGATCCTTGAGTTGGTAAGATCCCCTGGAGAAGGAAACAGCTGCCCACTCCAGTATTCTGGCATGGAGAATTTCATGGACTATACAGTCCTTGGGGTTGCAGAGTTGGACATGACTGAGCAACTTTCTTTCTTTATATATATATATATATATATAAATCTCTAACATAATTCTACAATGATTAAAGAGTGGACTGTATGATTTTAATATCTTTAGACCATGAAAAATTTCACCTTGTTTTATGTCCATAGATATACTCCAGTGTCTTCTAGTTTATAATCTAGGAGCAGTAAAGTATCTGCAATGATAAAGAGTAAAGAGCTGTGTAAAGAGCCTACAATGCAGGAGACTCAGGAGAAGTGGGTTCGATCCCTAGGTCAGGATCCTACTGTCCTCTGAAATTATATAAATCTTAATTGTATTGAATTGGTTCATAGTTCAGGTCTACTATATCCTTCTACTATATATTCATTCTGTTAATGAGTGAATATTAATTCTATTTCTCTGTTCATTCATTCTGTTAATTTTTAAGTTTGATATTAAAACTCCAACTAAAAATCTTAATTTACTTAAAAATAATTATAATATTAGTAGAACTATATGTAATTTTGTTCTGTATTTTCCAAGTCTCCTATAAATGTATTATCATATTTTCATAATCAAAAAAAAAGAAGAAAAACATCATTTGTTCCTTCTTTGGTAGATAGTTTATTTTTATTGCTTGGCTCTTCAGGATCAGTTTTTCCTTTTATGCATGAAAAACCATCACAGTTTCCCACCCTGTGAGTATGTTGCACATTTCAGTGAGCTGCTTCTCCCTGCTCCATGTCTGGTCTCATATGAACACATCAATATATGTATTCTCATCCTCTAAGACTGAGCAAGTTGTCCAAGCCATGTTTGCATCAGTTTGGGGATTTTACTACTATGAGAGAAAAGAAGCTCTCTCTCTCTCTGTTATTTTACAGGATTATGAAAACAACAGAGAAAATTATAGCAGAGAGATGGAGGGAGAAAGGGGAAATAGTGGAGAGAGGAAGAGAGAGACAGGAGGAGCAAGACAGACTGTCTGTGCCTGAAGCAAAATCTTCTGTTGGGCTTTTTATCAACATGAGCCAATCACTTCCATTGCTGATCTATCTTCTTATTCCTTTTTAAAGGTGCTGATCCAGCAGTTTCTGTTATATTTATAGCCATTATTCAATTCACTAGAATTGGATTCTTAATCTTTAAGGTTAAAATAATTATTTTTCAGTCATCACAAATAATTTGGAACCAAATAAAGACATTTTGGGCTTCCCTGGTGTCTCAGTGGTAAAGTATCTGTCTGCAATGCAGGAGACTCAGGAGAAGTGGGTTCAATCCCTGGGTCTGGCAGATCCCTTGGAGGAGGGCATAGCAACCCACTACAGTATTCTTGCTGGAAAAACCCATGGACAGAAGAACCTGGCAGGTTACAGCCTTTGGACACAATTGAGCATGCATACACAAAATGAAACACATTTTTCATTTCTTTAGTGTTGACTATTACAAAATGTTTGCTATTACAAAGAGGTTCACACAAGGTAGTTTGTTTATCTCCTCGAGGAAGTAGAGAGCAGAAATAAGAGAAGGCTTTGTTCTCATTCCTTCCTCACCTTTGAGCTTTGGCTATTGTATTCGCAGTCCAGTGGTGACAAGTGATTTTGGTTTCCTGGTCACATCGTTAATCACATTAAAGATGTCAGACCCCAAAATGAAGGTGGGCAAATCACTTGCCTTGTCATCTAATGTCTTTCCATTAGGGACCCAGTCAAAGAATTTTAAAGACATTGACAATAGATAGGCAGTTGATATTAAATCTGCTGAAAGCAATAAAAAAGCCGCCAAATTCCAAACAAGCTAGTAACCTGGTGGGACCTCAAATAAGAAAATATTAAAATTATTTAAAATTCAATTTACCTTTTGCTTTGATGGAATTACTGTAGTGGAGGCATAGTGAGGGTGGGTGGCGGCTTCCTTGGTAGTTCAGTGGTTAAGAATCTGCCTGCTAATGCAGGAGACTCAGCACGATCCTCTGGAGGAGGAAGTGGTAACCCACTCCAGTATTCTTGCCTGGACAATCCCATGGAAAATAGAGCCTGCTGGGCTACAGACCATGAGGTCACAGAGAGTCAAACGTGACTGAGAGACAGCATGCATGCACATCTGGCATCAGCTTTATCATATCAATTATACATATACAAATTTATGTATCTATAATCTATGGACTTCCCAGGTGGTGCCCTGGTAAAGGATCCACCTGCCAGTCAGGAGACATCCTTCAGTTTCCATCCTTCAGCTGGCAAGATCAGTTGGAGAAGGAAATAGCAACTCAGACTGGTATTTTTGCCTGGGAAATACCATGGACAGAGGAACCTGGTGGGCTACAGTCCATGGGGTTGCAAAAGAGTCAGACAGATTTAGTGACTAAACAACCACCAAGTGATAGTGAGCAGAGATCGGGAAGGAGACGGATTGGGCTTTAATCATACATCATTGTTTAAATTATTTTCCAGGAAAGTACTTTTGGAAGTTGGAAAATGATATTGTTTTTGAAAAGATACTCATTAACTCTGGGGCTGATATTTATTTGCACAACTCATTCCTAGACTTAATGAAACTCCCAAATTTATTATTGGAAACTAATATGGAAAAAAGGATCATGTCTCTTGCAGAAATTGCCAAGGGTTACATCTTGGAGTAAAAATTATACGTTAATGTTGAAGAGAAGTTGAAAACCATGCTAAAAAATAGACCATATTCCCAGGGAGATTCCAACAATGAATTTAATGTTTGAGTTGATGTAGAATTTGGCTGATAAGGTATAGACATGGTTTAATTTGATTTATTGTTGTTCAGTTGCTCAGTTGTGTCTGACTCTTTGCTACCCCATGGCCTGAGACCCCAACACGCCAGACCTCTCTGTCCTTCATCATCTCCCAGATCTTGCTCAAACACACGTCCATTGAGTAAGTGATGCCATCCAACTATCTCATCCTCTGTCATCCCCTTCTCCTCCTGCCTTCAGTCTTAGCATCAGGGTCTTTTTAAATGAGTCAGCTCTTCCCATCAGGAGGTCAAAGTATTGGAGATTCAGTTTTAGCATCAATCCTTCCAGTGAATATTCAGGGTTGATTTCGTTAAGAATTGACTGGTTTGATATCCTTGTAGTCCTAAGGACTCATCACCACCACAATTTGAAAACATCAACTCTTTGGCCTTCAGCCTTATTTATGGTTCAACTCTCACATCTGTACATGACTACTGAAAAAACCACAAGTGAAAATTTCTCAGTTGTGTCTGACTCTTTGTGAAGCCCTGGACTGTAACCCAATAGGCCCCTCTAGGTCCATGGGATTTTCCAAGTAAGAATACTGGAGTGCTTTGCCACTCCCTTCTTCCATGGATCTTCCTGACCCAGGGATTGAATCCAGGTCTCCAGCATTGCAGGCAGACTCTTAACTGTCTGAGCCACTGTAAAGAATGTCCATTTTGAAGACAAGGATAAATTCCCCCCTTCCAGGACCTTCAGTGGTAGCACTCCTTTGATAAAGCTCCCTTTGCAGGAGCCAAGGCCATACTGACTTACTGTGATCTGTCATAACTTTGACTATATGGATGTCTTTGCTTTTTAATATGCTGTCTAGGTTTGTGATAGCTTTACTTCCAAGAAACATCTGTCTTTTTATTTCACAGCTACTGTTATTGTCTGCAGTGATTTTAAATAAAATCAAGAAAATAAAATCTGCGTTTGTTTCCATTTTTTATCCATCTATTTGCCATGAAGTGATGGGACTAGATGCCATGATCTTAGTTTTTTGAATGTTAACTTTTAAGCCATTTTTTTTCACTCTTATCAGTCACCTTCATCAAGAGGTTCTTTAGTTTCTCTTCACTTTCTGCCATTAGAATGTATCATCTACATATCTGAGGTTATTGATATATTTCTCCCAGTAATCTTGATTCCAGCTTGATCTTCATCCAGCCTAATTTCGCATGATATACTCTGCATATAGGTTAAATAAACAGGGTGACACTATTACCTTGTCATACTCTTTTTCTAATTTTGAACCATTCACTTGTTCCATGTCTTATTCTAACTGTTGCTTCTTGACTTGCATATAGGTTCCTAGGAGGCAGGTAAGGTGGTCTAGTCTTCCCATCTCTTTTAAGAATTTTATACACTTTATTGTGATCCACACAGTTGAAGTCTTTAGCATAGTCAATGAAGCAGAAATAGATGTTTTTCTGGAACTCTCTTGCTTTCTCTATGATCCAGTGGATGCTGACAATTTGATCTCTGGTTCCTCCACCTTTTCTAAATCCAGCTTGTATCTGGAAGTTCTCAGTTTATATACCGCTGAAGCCTAGCTTTAAGGATTTTGAGTATAAGCTTACTAGCATGAGTATAATCTTACTAAAATGAGCTCAATTGTGTGGTACTTTGAACATTCTTTGGCATTGCTCTTCTTTGACATTGGAATGAAGTGAACTTTTCCAGTCCTGTGGACCCTGCTGAGTTTTCCAAATTTAGTAACATATTGAGTGAAGCAATTTAGCAACATTATCTTATAGGATTTGAAATAGTTCAGCTGAAATTCCATCACCTCCACTAACTTTGTTTGTAGTAATGCTTCCTACAATAGGAGATACATGAACAACCTCAGATATGCGGATGATACCACTCTAAGTGCAAAATGTGAAGAGGAACTAAAGAGCCTCTTAATGAGTGTGAAGGAGAAGAGTAAAAGAGCTGGCTTATAAGTAAATATTAAAAAAAAAACAACAACAACTAAGATCATGGCATCTGATCCCATTATTTCATGGCACATAGAGGGGAAACAGAGAAGTCAATGGCACTCCACTCCAGGATTCTTGCCTGGAAAATCCCATGGATGGAGGAGACTGGTGGGCTGCAGTCCATGGGGTCGTACAGATTCGGACACAGCTGAAGCAACTTAGCAGCAGTAGCAGCAGCAGAGGGGAAAAGGGCGGGCTTCCCTCATAACTCAGTTGGTAAATCACCTGCCTGCAATGCAGGAGACCTGGGTTCAATTCCTGAGTCAGGAAGATCCCCTGGAGAAGGAAATGGCAACCCACTCCAGTATTCTTGCCTGGAGAATCCCATGGACAAAGGAGCCTGACAGGCTATAGTCCACGGGATTGCAAGAGTCGGACACAACTTAGCGACTAAACCACCACCATAGATGGGGAAAAGGTGGAAGTAGTGACAGATTTCCTCTTCTTGGGCTCTAAAATCACTGCGGATGGTGACTGCAGCCATGAATTCAGAAGACATTTGCTTCTTGGCTGGAAAGCTATGACAAACATAAACAGTGTGGTGAAGAGCAGAGACATTACTCTCCTGACAAAGGTCCATGTAGCCAAGGCTATGTTCTTCCCAGTAGTAACATACGGTTGTGAGAGCTGGACTGTAAAGAAGGCAGAGTGTTGAAGAACTGATGCCTTTGAACTGTGTTGCTGGAGAAGACTCCTGAGAGTCCATTGGACTGCAAAGAAATCAACTCTGAATATTCCTTGGAAGGACTGATGCTGAAGCTGAAACTCCAGTATTTTGGTCATCTGATGTGAACAGCTGACTCATTGGAAAAATCCTTGATGCTGGGAAAAACTGAGGGCAGAAGGAGAAGAGGGCATAAAAGGAAGAGATGGCTGGATGGCATCACTGATGCAATGGACATGAACTTGGGAAAACATTGGGAGATGGTGAGGGACAAAGAGGCCTGGTGTGCTGCTATCCGTGGTGTCGCAGAGTCGGACATGACTGGGTCGACTGAATAGCAACAACAATGCTTCCTAAAGCCCATTTGACTTTACACTCCAGGATGTCTGGCTCTTGGTGAGTGACCACACTATCATGGTTATCTTGCTCATTAAGATCTCTTTTGTATAGTTCTTCTATGTATCCTTGCCACCTGTTCTTGATCTCTTCTGCTTCTGTTAGGCCCTTATCATTTCCATCCTTTATCATGCCTATGCTTGCATGAAGTGTTCCACTGGTATCTCCAATTTTCTTGAAGAGATCTCTAGTCTGTCCCATTCTATTGCTTTCCTCTACTTTTTTGCATTGTTCACTGAAGAAGGCCTTCCTATATCTCCTTGCTATTCTCTGGAACTCTGCATTCAGTTAAGTATGTCTTTTCCTTTCTCCTTTGCTTTTCACATCTCTTCTTCCTCAGTTATTTGTAAAGCCTCCGGAGACAACCACTTTGCCTTCTTACATTTCTTTTTCTTTGAGATGGTTTTGGTCACTGCCTCCTGTATAATGTTATGGACTTCTATGCATAGTTCTTCAGGCACTCTGTCTACCACATCTAATCGTTTGAAACTATTCATCACCTCCATGTATAATCATAAAGGATTTGATTTAGGTTATACCTGATTGACCTCGTTTTCCTACTTTCTTCAGTGTAAGCCTAAATTTTGCAATAAGGAGCTGATGATCTGATCCATAGTCAGCTCCAGGTCTTGTTTTTGCTGACTCTATAGTGCTTCTCCATCTTTGGCTGCAAATAATATATGATGTTGGTATTGACCATTGTGTGTATATATAGTATCCATATTGACAAGTTCCAATATCTGGAACACTTCTTTAAAAGGATAGGCTTCCCCTGGCAAAACCAATCAATCAACATATTTTGTAATGCTTCTTTAGGTGCTTAGTATGGGGATGTCAAGTCATTGCTAACATGTTCTTTGAAATGAAGATTTATGTGGTGTATAGTAAGGGTTTGAATACTGAAAGGTAATGAGCTCTGTTTCTTTTGTTGCCTTTGAAGTAATGCAAAAACTAGTTGATGTGGCTGCACAGCTTCAATTGCCCACCCAATAGAGAAAATTTAAATGTTGAAAGCACTGGATTGATCAGTAATGCTTTTAAAATATGTTATTGGCTCTACCTCTATCCAAGGGAGTAACACTTGACTTTAAGTGAAAAGTCCAGTGATTTTGGGGCTAAGGCTGTAGCATCTCTGGACTTCCCTGATGGTTCAGGTAAAGAATTTGCCTGCAGAGCAGGAGACACGGGGGATGCAGATTCGATCCCTACAGGAAGATTCCCTGGAGAAAGAAATGTCAAAAGAAATGGCAACCCACTCCAGTATTCTTGACTGGAGAATCTCCATGGACAGAGGAGCCTGGCAAGCTACAGCCCATGGGTTGCAAAGAGTCAGGCATGACCGACACACACGGCACATAGCACCCAGGGGAAATCCTGACCCATCCCTTTAGCAGAGAGTTTCATGTCATTCAGTGTGGTCTGTTCCCCTGTTATCCAGACTAGAAAGACAACCTACCCTGCATCTGGGAGCCATACATGGTTTCTAAATCCTCTTCAATCGTATGCAGATAACAGGAAGGTAAGGATGGAGCTCTGTGCTAAAACACTTTTCCCGAATGGGTGGAACTTAAAGATAGTAGGTGCTGACAACGGGCAGTGTCTGTCCTTGAATAAGCATTGCTCATCATGAACCATGACCCAATAATGCTGGCTTGTAGAAGGAGGATCTCAGGGATTAATACACGGAAGCTATGGTTTTCACAGTAGTCATGTATGGATATGAGAGTTGGACTAAAAGAAAGCTGAGTGCTGAAGAATTGATGCTTTTGAACTGTGGTGTTGGAGAAGACTCTTGAGAGTCCCTTGGACTGCAAGGAGATCCAACCAGTCCATCCTAAAGGAAAACAGTCCTGAATATTCATTGGAAGGACTGATGCTGTAGCTGAAGCTCCAATACTTTGGCCAGCTGATGTGAAGAATTGACTCCTTGGAAAAGACCCTGATGCTGGGAAATATTGAAGGAAGGAGGAGAAGGGGATGACAGAGGATGAGATGGTTGTATGGCATCACCTACTCAATGGACTTGTGGTTGAGTAAGTTCTGGGAGTTGGTGATGGACAGGGAAGCCTGGTGTGCTGCAGTCCATGGGGTCACAAAGAGTCGAACACGACTGAGTGACTGAACTGAACTGAATTCCTTTTAGAGGAAAATCTTATTTATGGGAATCCTTGCTGTCTTTGCCCAAGATGTGATGCCAGACTTATAGGAAAGCCAGTTTTTCTGGTAGAAGTAGATTGTTTCCCAGTAGCTTGAGCTAGCGGAGAAGGCAGTGACAACCCACTCCAGTACTCTTGCCTGGCAAATCTCATGGACAGAGGAGTCTGGTAGGCTGCAGTCCATGAGGTCACTAGGAGTCGGACACGACTGAGCAACTTCACTTTCACTTTTCACTTTCATGCACTGGAGAAGGAAATGGCAACCCACTCCAGTATTCTTGCCTGGAGGATCCCAGGGAGGAGGAGCCTAGTGGGCTGCAGTCCATGTGGCCGCACAGGGTAGGGACATAACTGAAGGGACTTAGCAGCAGCAGCAGCCTGAGCTAGCAGCTTGGGCAAACCAAGTTACGCTTCAACATGCCTAGGCTCTTTAAATGATATCTGTAATCGTATCTGTAGTTAGAAGCAGAGAGATAGAAAGGCAACAGCGCATCTCTCTTTGGTTCTCTGACTTGAACACACTCCTAGGTATGTAGCTAGTAATGTAAGGAATAATTCCTCTGTTGGAATATCTGAAATCTTGTTTCAGGGATAATGAGAAGTAGTGTTGTGTCTAGGTGAGTAATGGAAATATGTGTTTTCTTAATTTTCTTTTGAAAATTTTTGAAATATTTCAAAAATTTTGAAAATGTCTTTATTTGTTTTGCAATTTTCCTAAAAAAACACAGATTATGATTCAAATGAGACAAACGTTATACTTAAGATTATGTTCAGCATTTTTCTAGCAACAAATTTCAGCTCTTGTTTCTTACTCAACTTCCTTTCCCAGAGGAATTTCAGCACCTTATCTACTCACTTCAAAAACATTCTTGAGATCCATCACAAGTAGCAGCTGTTATAAGAACTTTCTACTCCCTTAAATACCTAATCCCTTGTGACACATTCTATTTATCCTTGTTTTGTGGAGACTACAACTTTAGCTGCCCCATGGGGCGAGATGTACTGACTTTATTTTGTTGCTTTGAATTGCTGCTTTCAAATTGCTGGAAAATGAATGTATTGTATAACACTTAGTTTGTCATATTCCTCCCTTTTCAAGTTCTAAAGTATCTTCCAGTGTTTGAGATAATTCTTTGTCTACTTCATATAGTTCTTGTCCTTTATCTTGTACCTGATAACCACTTTATATTGGTAATTTGTGCAGGTCTAAGCTAAGAGCTTCCTTGAAGAGCAAGTAAATTATGAGTTCTTTGAACTCCTTCTAATCAGAACTTGCTATCTGAAATTCTTCCCATGATTTTGCTTCTGCTAAAACATGGACAGTGTAGGCATAGTTATCTTTATTCTTTCCAGCTAATGAAAACATGAGAGTAAAGAAATGATCTTTTGGTTTTTTATTTCTAAAAGTGTGTTTATTTAATGGGTCAAAATTATCAGGGTTTTGGAATATCGGATTTGGAAAGAAAGAAAGTGAAAGTCACTCACTCATATCCAACTCTGCGACCCTATGGACTATACATAGACCCTATGGACTATACTTAGAATTCCCCTAAGGAATTCTCCAGGCCAGAATACTGGAGTGGGTACCCTTTCCCTTCTCCGGGGGATCTCCCAACCCAGGGATCAAACCCAGGTCTCCCACATTGCAGGCAGATTCTTTACCAGCAGAGCCACAATGGAAGCCCGACAAGAGACCTCAAAGACCATCTGGTTCAACCCACTCTTTTGTCAGGTTGAGAAAAATGAGCCTCAGACCTCAAACACATAGTAACCAGACTGCAACTAGAATCCAGTTCACAAGTCTCCAAGCTCAGGACAGCCCCACACCACCCCACCACTGTATGTTATCTATTACTCAGTGGAAAATCTAATTTCATTTCCTGATTTTCAGAACAAAGAAACAAAAGGAATGAAATCTTGATTCATCAGAGGGACTTTGGTTGCAAATGACAGAAACTAACTGACCAATTTAGTTGAAAGGTAATTTTGTGAAAGGTCATCAGAGGCTCGCTTAATTCCTAAGCACAAGTTTTCTAAGTGGGGAGGGCTTAGAGGAACTCTGAGGGAGCATGTTCATGGACAGAAATGGCATCGGTGTTCCTTTCAGCATCACTAAAATAGATACTTTTCTTTCTGACTGTAGGCCCCTGAGATTCCGTTCCTTAGACTGTTCACTTTAGAAAGCTTGGAACTTTCAAACCTTTCTCAGTCCCTTAGATATATAAATCTTTTCCTACTCTCCTGCCGGTCTTACAACCCAGGAGGCATTCCTTTGAAAAGTTACCATCAACAAAGATAGAGCCCCTATCTCACAGTCTCTATGGAGCAGTAGGAGCCTTACTTCAATCAATGTCAATTATTTGCAGATGATCTTCCAAATTGTTCAGTGTCTGAGTAATGTCCAGAAGCCAGCTACTTGATTTTGCTCTACTATCCTTGACCTGTTTATTTTTCATCCTGAAACTTACTAATGGCTGCATAATGGGTGCCAAATATTCATGTATCATATTTCTGTTCAAAAGTAGGAAGCAGGAGAAAACTTATGGCAGACGGAGAACAGCTTCTTCTCTTTTATCTGGGAAGGATAGATTGCTGTTCCAGAAGCCCCCAGCGTATTTCCCCTTATGCTTTATTCACGAGACATAGTTCACATGCTAATTAGTGGCACAGTCAGAAATCCCAGTAGAATACAAGAAGTCTTGTAAGATTAGTGATAAAGAGGGATGTAGAGGTTTCAAAAAAGCCATGGACGGCTTAAAAATATTACTGGACCCTTGTTGAAAGGGTAATTAAAGTAAATTTTTGGAGGGAAATTTGGCAGCCTGTGTTACACGGATTAAATTTTAATATATGTTTTGACTATTTAGAAACTTTACTTTTAAGAGTTTACACTGGGGATAGCAAACTCTGGATGCAAAGATTTACATACTAGCATGCTTATCATTCAGTTCAGTTGCTCAGTCATGTCTGACTCAGCGAACCCATGAATCATGGCACGCCAGGCCGCCCTGTCCATCACTATCTCCCGGAGTTCACTCAGACTCACATCCATTGAGTCCGTGATGCCATCCAGCCATCTCATCCTCTGTCGTCCCCTTCTCCTCCTGCCTCCAGTCCCTCCCAGCATCAGAGTCTTTTCCAGTGAGTCAATTCTTCTCATGAGGTGGCCAAAGTACTGGAGTTTCCCTTTTAGCATCATTCCAACCAAAGAAATCCCAGGGCTGATCTCTTTCAGAATGGACTGGTTGGATCTCCTTGCAGTCCAAGGTACTCTCAAGAGTCTTCTCCAACACCACAGTTCAAAAGCATCAATTCTTCGGCGCTCAGCCTTCTTCACAGTCCAACTAGAATATCCATACATGACCACAGGAAAAACCATAGCCTTGACTAGACGGACCTCAGTCA
>SJYC01008026.1:0-28445 GCA_006408675.1 Madoqua kirkii
GGTTATAAAAATAAAAATTAAAGGTGAAATAGAGGACTTAAAATTTTTAAAAAGTTCAAAAAGAAAAAGAAAAAGAAGAAAAAACAATCAAACAACATCAACAAAACAAAACAAACAAAAAAAAGAGAATGATTGAAAAAAAGTAAAGATGTATCTGGGACTTTCTCTGGTGTTGTGGGCAGTGTGGGGTCACTTCCAAGGCCGTTCCTTCTGTTTAACTACTTCTGTTTGCTGGTCTCTTCAGTGTCTGATTTCCACCCTGATACAAGGGGGGCAGTGGTGGACAACTTTTTTTTTTTAAGCTCACTTGTTCAGTTGCACTGTGGGGAGGGAGGGATGCTGCAAACAAATAACACTGGCGTGTGCTTTCAGTGTCTCAGCCACCCTGGGCCTGCCCCTGGTCACAGTGCACACTGTTCAGGCTCTACATTGCTCTGCTGGGAACCGTCTGAGGCTGGCCCTAGGCTGCATGCACCTCCCTGGTCTAAGCCGCTCAGGCTTGGCTCTCAGGTAGCCCTCAGAGGTGCAGATTAGGTTGGGCCTGCGTTTTGTGCCCTTCCTACATCCAAGTAGCTCAGGTGTTTGGCAAGTGCGGTCACTGAAACTTATCGCCTTTCCTGTCCCTGCTGCTCAGTTTTCTGGGTGTGCCACTGGCTCCCCTTCTCAGGCAGGTGGTGACTGTCCAGAACCCCAAGAAGTCTTAGCAAAGAAGCCTGCTTGCAGTTTGATAGGTAATGCCTCTCTGGGGCTGCGGTTGCCCTCTTACAGCCCTTACAGCTCTGGCTGCCTGTCACCAGAGGGGGATGGTCTGCAGCTGGCTATTTCTGTTCCATCCTTTGTTCTGTGTGAGGTTTGGCGGTGTCTTAGAGTTTTTCACGTGGTAGCTATCCCACAGTGTGGTACACTAGCCCAAGTTAGTTCACTCTGGTTACACTCAGGGCATTCCGGCCAGATTCTTAGAAAGCACTGAAGCCCGCACCTCCCTGCCCAGCCCCCACTTGCTAGTGATGGATGCAGGCATCTACGCTGCTTCTCCACTGGGGGAGTTACCATTGGGCTCATAGTCTGTTGGTTTTAATTATTTATTTATTTTGCTTCCCTGTTCTGTTGCCCTCTGTGCTTGTAAGGCTCGCCACAGACTCAGCCGCAAGAATGTTTCCTGGTGTTTGGAAACCTCTATTTTTAAAACTCCCTTCCTGGGATGGGACTCCCTTCCCGGGATGGAGCTCCCTCCCTACGTCTTTTGTCTCTTTTTTCGTCTTTTATATTTTTTCCTATCTGTTTTTGAAGACAATGATCTGCTTTTCTGGATGTCTAATGTCCTCTGCCAGTATTCAGAAGATGTTTTGTGGAATTTACTCAGCATTGAAATGTTCTTTTGATGAATCTGTGAGGGAGAAAGTGGTCTCCCCATCCTATTCCTCTGCCATTTTAGGACCCAACTCCTTTCAGTGACTTTTTATTGATATAAATTATTTATTGAATGCATTCAACATATAAAATTATGTAAATTTAAAGTATATAAAATACTACTTTTGTACTATTTATGTATTATATTTTGTACTAATTATATTATATTATACTGCTATTATATCTAATATTACATAATTATAGTAGAGTATTATTATCTATGTCACTGTTTATTAGGTCTCCATGGCTTATTTACTACTGATTGCAAGTTTGTAACCTTAAACAACATCAATCTTATTTTAAGGACTACAAGCTTTAAAAAATAATTTTTATTGCAGTATATTTGCTTTACAATGTTGTGTTAATTTCTGCTGTACAACAACATAAATCAGACATGTCTACATATATCTCAAGCCTCTGAAGCTTCCCCCTTCATCCCATCCCTTTAGGAGGACTATAGTTTTTAACAGGACTCGTAAACCCAGAGTGACCCCGCCCCTGCTTGCCTTTTGAGACTTACCTGTTGCTATTCTTCCCAGCTTATATCTGCACTTAATCTATTAATAGATCTCCCTTTTTAAATTCATTGAAAGTGTTTCTTAGTGCATTCCTGTTTACCTTTCATTCCTTTTCTCAACCGCACTTTTTCTGACACCTATCTTCATCACCCAGGTAAGACCAAATCATTCATATACATTTCTTCTTTCTGAACTTCCTGAAGCATGCTCCATATATTTGTATATTTTAGTTAATATCTTTTAATTATAGTAGTCTATAAGTTTTGGAATAGCAGAGATTTTAATGTTTTAATTTTGTATCTTTTACATCTAGAACAATGCCTAGCACATAGCAGACACCCAGAGAAGTACTGGCACTCTAGCAGCTTGTTATTAACCTTTGTCAGAATCGGTAGTAGATTCTGTCACTTGTATGCCCTCAGTATCCCCCAGGACGCTGCGTATAGTACCCTTATATGCCCACAGCCTTCTGTGCTTCTTTGTTCAAGGACTTTCTCTGGCTGCAGGAGTGTGAGGGCCAAGAGGAAGGCCGGAAGTGCTGGAGAGCTAACGTTCCCGCAGTGGCTTTCAACCAGTGAGGAGTGAGACTCAGAATGTGTTCCACAAAGTCCCTCAGAAGGTCTTTATTAGAACTGATACCCTATTGTCTACAGAGGTAACTTGCTCATTTGTGAATTCGTTAACTTTTCCTCCCTTCCATCTCTTATTTTTCTATTGAAAGTGCTTCCTGGTATCACTATCTAAATAAACTACTTGCTCTGGTATCGCTGTTTATGGAGACACCCAAGCTAAGACAAGACCAATTCCCTGAAAAATTCCAGAGGCAATGTTTGTGTTGTATTCTGTTCTTCAGTGGGTACCGTTTACACTGAAATATCTAAACATCTGTGAAAGAAATACTTAAGGAATGCTGCTGCTGGTTCTAAGTCGCTTCGGTCGTGTCCAACTCTGTGCGACCTCATAGATGGCAGCCCACCAGGCTCCTCCATCCCTGAGATTCTCCAGGAAAGAACACTGGAGTGGGTGGCCATTTCCTTCTCCAATGAATGAAAGTGAAAAGTGAAAGTGAAGTCACTCAGTCGTGCCCGACTCTTAGCGACCCCATGGACTGCAGCCTACCAGGCTCCTTCATCCATGGGATTTTCCAGGCAAGAGTACTGGAGTGGGGTGCCATTGCCTCTCTGATTTAAGGACTTTTCCGATTTAGACTTTGATACTAACTATGCCTTAGTTGTGGCTCAGACGTTAAAGCATCTGCCTACAGTGCCGCAGACCCAGATTCAATCTCTGGGTCCTGAAGATCCCCTGGAGAAGGTAATGGTAACCCACTCCAGTGCTCTTGCCAGGAAAATCCCGTGGACGGAGGAGCCTGGTAGGCTGATGCCCCTGAGGTCGCAAAGAGTCGGACTCGACTGAGTGATGTCACTTTTACTTTCAAGCCTTAGTTAAAAACTTTCATCTAGTATTTATTGGATGCTTTCTGTATTCTAGGAACAGAAGAGAGAGGAAGATGGAAGGAATTTAAATGGTAGGATTTGACTTCATTGACTTGTTTGTTGACTATGAAACAATTTGGAATGAGTATACAGTATGAGACTTTCTATATCCAAGTGCTGATTTTGCCTAAAATTTTTTGATCTGTTACTAGTCACAGCGTTTGTGATACCAAATGTTTTGGGTTTCCCCCTCAATGCCAACAAATTCTCCAACTCTCTAGATACCAATTGACCTATAATTCACTTCAGTTCTGACAGTAACTATCTTGTGTTAACACCGAGCCCAGAGGTTAAAGACTCAGTCCTATAAAGCCACCCCTTATTTCGATGTAAGTTGCAAGTTCTGGGGCTCCCACACTTCTGGCCAACTGTGAGTTGAGTGTTCTCATGAACCCCTCCTCAGGTTCACTACTTTGCTAGAATGGATCACAGAACTCAGGAAGACTCTGTATTTATTATCATTGGTTTGTTATAAAATATTAATGGGATCAATCATGTTTTGTTTCAAGGAAAATGATACTCAGAGACTGAGATTGTTTTTGCCAATAGTTTACTTAACACAGTTTTACTGTGGGAGATGTAATAATTTCACAAGCCAAGAGCATTCACAATAATGTCTTAATAAGCCAATAAAGAAGTAACATACTCCAAACCAACAATAGAATAACCACTATTGTTCTAGACAAGGAGATATGAAAGAAAGTTCAGATTTAGTTGAGGTATATCTTTTCTATAAAGTGGTTCTTGGAAGAGTGAGCTTAACCAACCATGAGCTGACATCCAGTTGCCAGGGAAACAAAGTTCCCTGTTGCTAGAACATGTTGCTAGGGAACAGTGGCCTAGGTTTTGGTGGGCAAGATGATCCTTTTCTTGCAGCCACTGCCATTGCCAATAAAAGGCTCATGTTTACTCCAGAAGGAGCTAATGCCCCAAGGTCTTCAGAGAGCTATTTAGACCATTAAAGGTTAGCCTTGCCTAAATGAATAATCTTGGATAGTACTCACAAGCTTTTAGTGTTATACTCTAAATACTCCTCACTATAGTTCTTCCTCTTGTTGTTCAATCACTGAGTCATGCCTGACTCTTTGTGACCCCATGGACTGCAGGATGCCAGGCTTCCCTGTCCTTTATTATTTCCCAAAGTTTGCTCAAGCTTATGTCCACTGAGTCAATAATGGCATCCAAACATCTCATCCTCTATTGCTCCCTTATCTTGCCCTTAATCTTTCCCAGCATCAGGGTCTTTTCCAATGAGTTAGGTCTTCACATTCAGGTGGCCAAAATTTTACCAGTATCAGTCCTTCCAATGAATATTCAGGGTTGATTTCCTTTAGGATTGACTGATTTGATCTCTTTGCTTCCAAGGTACTCTTGAGTCTTCTCCAGAACCACAGTTCAAAAGCATTGGTTCTTTAGTGCTCAGTGTTGTTATGGTCCAACTCTCACATCCACACATGACTACCAGGAAAACCATAGCTTTGACTTTCCAGACCTTTGTCAGCCAAGTGATATCTTTGCTTTTTAGTATGCTGTCTAGGTTTGTCATAGCTTTTCTTGCATAGAACAAGAGTCTTCTCCCTATGTTCTTACTGATAAGGCCCCAGTAGGGGCCCTCAGTAACAACTGGAAACCACAGATGTTGATAATGGCATCCTGACACACAATTCTACTTTTATATCAAGACATAAACTTCAATCTTAAAAACAACTTTACTCTTAAAATCAAATTCGCTTTTGTCATAAACAAGTGGATCTGAAGTCATATCCAAGCAATATACAACATCCTCAATGGAGAGATGTACAGAGTAAGGCCTGGAAGGGTCTGGAATACAGGAGCTTCTTCCCTGTAGAACTAGGGTGCATCACTGTCCTGGCAATGGATGCATTCCCCAACCAAGTAGCTCTCTGAAAACCCATAGTTTAAGGACATTATGGAAGTCTCTTGACACGGACGTGATTGATTAAATCATTGGCCATTGGTGATTAGCTCAAATCCCAGCCTTTCTGCTTCCCCAGAGATGGTAGAGTGTGGAAATTTCCAGCTTTCTAATCCTGACTGGTCTATGTGTTGGCCAGCCCCATCCTGAAGTTATCTAGGAGCTCTCAGCACCAGTCATGCCACTAGCACACAAAAGACACATCAGTCTGAAAATCCTAGGGCTTTTAGGAGCTTTCTGCCAGGAATCTGGGACAAAGACCAAATATTTATTTCCTGTTGTTCCACAAAGATGGATGATTGAGACTTGCGAGACTCAGACAAGAGCTTTGTAGAGTTTGTTTTTTTGAAGCATTGGTTGATGGAACCTGTGAGTAAAGGTGAGGGAGGATTTTGATCAGGTATGTTGTGGAGCTCTTCAATTTCATTTCATCGTAAACCATATAAGTCAGAGTATATGGCTGTGGTTTAATGGTGGTGGTGATTTAGTCACAAGCTGTGTCCAACTCTTGTGACCCATGGACTATAGCCCACCAGGCTCCTCTATCCATGGGATTTCTCAGGCAAGAATATTGGAGTGGGTTGCCATTTCCTTCTCCAGACAATCTTCTCAACCTAGGGATCAAACCTGGGTCTCCTGCATTGAAGGCAATGTTCTTCATTGCAGGCAAATTCTTTACCAACTGAGCCACCAGGGAAGCTCTGGTGAAGTATATAATGCAACTTAGAAAAAATTCGAGGTAATATTGGTTTATAACACTGTCTAAAGTTCATGGTGTGTCCAGGCAGGTGAATTTTGTTCTTCCCAGTTTAGACGAGACACTGCTTCAGACTAACTTCAGTTCTTTATACGTTCTCATTCTGTCAGTATGCTCTGTCTTCAGATTACTGGTCAGTAAGGAAGGACCAAAAGGAGAAGGAACTATGAGTTACTCCGTCTTTCTCTTTTATTCTAGGTCATTATTTTCAGCATAAGTGGTTGCTTAATGCACGAAAGTAAGAGTAAAAAAAATGAACACACCTGTGTTTTCTGGTCATTTGTGGTCATTTGAGTTTCCTAGAATGCCATTGCTTTTTTTTTTCCATTGAAGCAATCTTATTCGAATGGAAAGTGTGGTTTTCAGGGGCCTCATTGACTCAGTTTTAGATACAAATTCTTAATGTTTGCTTTGACTCTTCATAACTCTAACAGGATGAAATGCTGTCTTTATGGTCCTCCTGATGTGATATACAAATGTTGTATGTGAATGGAGTCACTAGGAATGTCACGAATTATATGCATTTCCTATGCACACATGTATCTTCTCTTGTGTTATTGGACTTTATTTACAAAACACAAATTTAGAGAAAATGATTCGCACTTTGAAAGAGAGACTGGCAGAGTATTAAATCCAGTATGAGGCCCATTCAGCTGTAGGGCCCTGCACATCTTCACATCTTACACACCCATGAAACTAGCCCTGCAAGAGTGCATGAAACTCTCTGTCTCAATCTTAGTCACTTGCTTACCAATGGAGTTGTGAGTCATAATCAAAACACACTGACTCAGAGTATTAAAGGAAATGATCAAGAGAAGGGGAAAATGGGCTCTGGGAAGATAAATACGGCAGATGTTTACCATAGGAACAGAAGACCAGGGGGGATTATCTGTGCTATATTCTGCATCCATAAAATACGAAAGGATATTCCAGCCCAAGGGTAAGTGGAAAGTTTTTTCTGCAAAGACTGAGGTTCGATCCCTGGGTCAGAAGTATCCCCTGGAGAAGGCAGTGGCAACCCACTTCAGTATTCCTGCCTGGAAAATCTCATGGACAGAGGAGCCTGGTGGGCTACAGACCATGGGATTGCAAAAAGTTGGACATGATTCAGCAACTAACATACACACCTTTTTATTCCTTGCTTTGCTTTATGTAAAATTTATCCCTATTAGGAACAACAAAATCTGTTTATGTCTATTTTTAGAACCTATGCTATCTAGTACTTGTGAATAATGTTAAATAGGTAATCTCATGATTATCTCTAAATAGAAATTACTATGGTTGTAATATGAGAGTCCAAAGGAAATTGTCCTCAAAATGTTCCTGATGGCACTTGATGGGGTGGAAAGTTGATTCCATTTTTTTTTTCCATTGAAGCAAGTCTTATTCGAATGGAAAGTGTGGTTTTCAGGGGCCTCATTGACTCAGTTTTAGATACAAATTCTTAATGTTTGCTTTGACTCTTCATAACTCTAACAGGATGAAATGCTGTCTTTATGGTCCTCCTGATGTGATATACAAATGTTGTATGTGAATGGAGTCACTAGGAATGTCACGAATTATATGCATTTCCTATGCACACATGTATCTTCTCTTGTGTTATTGGACTTTATTTACAAAACACAAATTCAGAGAAAATGATTCGCACTTTGAAAGAGAGACTGGCAGAGTATTAAATCCAGTATGAGGCCCATTCAGCTGTAGGGCCCTGCACATCTTCACATCTTACACACCCATGAAACTAGCCCTGCAAGAGTGCATGAAACTCTCTGTCTCAATCTTAGTCACTTGCTTACCAATGGAGTTGTGAGTCATAATCAAAACACACTGACTCAGAGTATTAAAGGAAATGATCAAGAGAAGGGGAAAATGGGCTCTGGGAAGATAAATACGGCAGATGTTTACCATAGGAACAGAAGACCAGGGGGGATTATCTGTGCTATATTCTGCATCCATAAAATACGAAAGGATATTCCAGCCCAAGGGTAAGTGGAAAGTTTTTTCTGCAAAGACTGAGGTTCGATCCCTGGGTCAGAAGTATCCCCTGGAGAAGGCAGTGGCAACCCACTTCAGTATTCCTGCCTGGAAAATCTCATGGACAGAGGAGCCTGGTGGGCTACAGACCATGGGATTGCAAAAAGTTGGACATGATTCAGCAACTAACATACACACCTTTTTATTCCTTGCTTTGCTTTATGTAAAATTTATCCCTATTAGGAACAACAAAATCTGTTTATGTCTATTTTTAGAACCTATGCTATCTAGTACTTGTGAATAATGTTAAATAGGTAATCTCATGATTATCTCTAAATAGAAATTACTATGGTTGTAATATGAGAGTCCAAAGGAAATTGTCCTCAAAATGTTCCTGATGGCACTTGATGGGGTGGAAAGTTGATTCCATGTGTATAAATTGTTCTATCACATGTTTCTGTGAATGCGTTACTATTATCTGTTGAAGACCAGGATAAGAGAAAACATGTCTACTAATTTGTATTCCTGATAATAATACAAAGAATAATATATGAAACATAATTCTTGCTTAACAAATAGTTGCTGACTATTGAATGAGTACCATTATTGAATGATTTCTATTCTTTAGTTTATATTCATAGAGCTTGTATTTTCCAGAGTTAAGAGGCTGTGATATGATATCTATTTGGATATGCTTCTTTTTGAATTGAATTGTGTTGTTCTGAGTTATTTGTCGATGTCTCCACTGTCCAGGGCTCAACTTGCAGCAGTGCATTTGAGGATTTTCATTACTTTGGGGGAGGTAAGGTTGGGAAGATCAAAGTATTCCTTGGCCTCCTTGCTGCATTCAGTGATAAAGGGAGTTAGAATAAAATCTGACCACACCGGCCTCATTGTATTTCTTCACTTCATTGTCTTTGCCTTGTTCTTCCCTCTGCCTAGAATTCTCTTTTGCCAAGTATGCATATAGCTTGTAAGTCACCTCACTGAGATCTTTACTCAAATTCTTGTTATCTTGGTGAGCCTTTCCCTGACTATTCTACATAAAATTGAAATTCAGTCCCCACCATGGCACTTTCACTGTTTATTATTCTGCAAAGCACTTAGCATCACCTGATACAGAATATATATGACTTATTAATGTGTTTATCTGTGGACACTGGAAAGTAAGCCCAGGAGAGCAAGAGCTTGTTCTATTTTATTTACTGCTGTATCTTTAGCATCTAGAGTAGTTAATGGCACATATTACACCTAAGAAATATTTGTTAATGATATTGCCAGTGAATTGGCAAAGTTCATGGCCCACTCTAAAGTGTATGACAGCCCATAAAGGGTCACAGACCACACGGAGAATAATTGCCTGATAAGACGTCAGTTTATTATTATATGGATCTTTTCCCTTTTTCCTTTAGATAATGCAAAATCCTGTGTCATTGAAGGTAGTCTGATCAGTCATACTCATGTGAAAGTACCAGCACATTTGTTGGTCTTTTCTGTGCACATTCTTGCAGTTTACTTAGGACTGAATGTGTCAGCATCTGCTGAAAATAAAAGTAAATTAAAAGATTGAGTTATGACCAGATGGAATATTCTTAATTACTTAAAAGAATCATACTTTTCCTTTATAATTCAACTTCAGTTTAACTTAGGAAATTGAATTTACTTTCTGATTTTTTCTGGTTTTTTCCTTTCAGCATATCTTCACATAGCCCAGGTAGGGTAAAGCTGGAATCAGTTTAGCACTTACAGATCTGGGCTTAGAATAATGACATTGCTTCAAAAGATACCAATGCAAGAGTCAGCTTAGCATACTTAATGAAGTGAAACATGTGTTAGGGACAATTTCTACCCCAAACTAGCAAGTATAGAGAACATATTCTATATTAAATACTTTTACAAGTGTGTTATGCCTGTGTGTAAATGTATTTTGTCAGTTAATGCACATAACAACCCTATGAGATTATTGTTATTTATTTTACTAATGAAAAACTGAGGCACACAGAGGTTGAAGTGCTTATAGTCAAACAACTAGTAATCACTGAATCTGCCACTCAATTCTGTGTCTGCCTAAACTCACAGTTCATGGTCTCATCATTGTCTGCTGGACTGCCTTAAGTAATTTACATTTTCAAGCAACGTAAAAAAATTAGAATTCATTGATTGGTTAATTAATTCTCTAGCAGGTAGTTGAATTTAGTGATTTAGTGCTTTATACTTTTCAAAATATTTACATATTCTCTCTTATCTCTTCATTTCTCTTTCTGTCTCTTTCTGTTTGTGTCTGTCTGTCTCTGTTTCCCTGCATCTCTCTCCTGTCTATTTTTCCTTTCTTAAAAACTAGGAGCTAATGCTTGTTTATTTGGATTTGATGATTGAAAAGACCAATGCATAACTGCTGTCTGAGATATAGCTGGAATGAATGGATACATTTCAGGTCTGTCTTCTTTCTCTCAATGGTAAATTGGTTGAAATGAGACAGCATTACTTTTTTAATAAAAATTTAATGGTAATTGGGACAAAGCTAGGCTATGTTAAAATGAAAAATACCTTTTGATGTGCAAATGCTTTCTTTCTTAGGAAATTTAATCACATACATTTGATTTCAGGGGAATATTTAAATGACTTTGGGCTATAGTCTTCAAGGACCTTAAAACCATTCACATACTTAGTTACAAAAGCATAACATTAAACAGCTGGATAGGCCCTCAGTGAGCATTTGGTTCTACTATTTATTTCATTTTGCAGATTTACAAACTGAAGGCTTGAAAGTTGACTTCCAAGACCACAGATTAAAAATTGGCTGAGTGAGATTTAAATCCAGATCTCCTGATTTCTTGTCTAGATATCATTCCTCCAAATACACAAACAATATTTTCAAATCCATGTATTGTTTGACAAAATAGCATGACAGTTGTGTTGAATTATTACATCTAGTTTAAAAAACTAAGGTACCATTTCTCTTGTGTTTTCCATAATCCAGAACTTCTCCTAATTTGTGT
Organism: Madoqua kirkii; assembly: GCA_006408675.1. Classification (NCBI taxonomy): domain Eukaryota; kingdom Metazoa; phylum Chordata; class Mammalia; order Artiodactyla; family Bovidae; genus Madoqua; species Madoqua kirkii. The sequence goes on from SJYC01008026.1 coordinate 11,091, forward strand.
GGTGCTTTATCCTTGTTATGTGTGAAAATGTGGGTTTTTATTTTTTTTTCGCTTTTATTTATTTATTTTTTAAAATACTTTATTCCATTTTACAACACTGCATTGATTTTGCTATACATTGACATGAATCAGCCACAGGTGTACACGATCTCCCAATGCTGAAGCCCCCTCCCACCTCCCACCCCACACCATCTGCCCGGATCATCACGTACACTAGCCCCAAGCAACCTGTATCCTGTATTGAACATAGACTGGCGCTTCATTTCTTATATGATAGTATACATGTTTCAATGCCATTCTCCCAAATCATCCCACCCTCTCCCTCTCCCATAGTGTCCTCTTTTAGGATTTGAAATGGCTCAGCTGAAATTCTATCAACTCTACTAGCTTTGTTATATGGGTCATTAAAACCTTTTTTGTATAGTTCTTCTGTGTATTCTTGCCACCCCTTCTTAATCCCTTTTACTTCTGTTAGGTCCTTGCCATTTCTGTCCTTTATTTTGCCCATCTTTGCAAGAAATGTTTTCTTGGTATCCTCAGTTTTATTGAAACGATATCCAGTTTTCCTCATTCTATTGTTTTCCTCTATTTCCTTTCATTGCTCACTTAAGTAGGCTTTCTTAACTCTCCTTGCTATTCTCTGGAACTCTGCATTCAGATGGGTATATCTTTCCCTTTCTCCTTTGCCTTTTGCTTCTCTTCTTTTCTCAGCTATTTGTAACATCTCAGATAAGCATTTTGCCTTTTTGCATTTCTTTTTCTTGCGGATGGTTTTGGTCACTGCCTCCTGTAAAATTTTAAGAACATCTGTCCATAGCTCTTCAGGCAATCAGTCTCTCTACCATTTCTAATCCATTGAATCTATTTGTCACCTCCACTGTATAAGCACAAGGGACTGTGACTCAGATCATGAGTTCATTTACAGATTATAGATGAGGAACTTGACACTTAGGACTTTTAAAGAACTTATATAAGTATCCCTGGATTACAAATAGTCTGGCTGACACATGTTTAACACAGTAGAGATAACCCCTCAAAGATAAGTGTCATGAAATAATATGTTATTTGATATTTTAAAAAGAAGCATTGAGGCAGTAAGCCAGCGATTTATATATGTGTATATGTAATTATATATTTTTTCCAATTTTAAATATATAAATATATGCATATTTATCTCCTTTTTTCTCAATTACAAAACTGGTGAGGATGTTGTAAGAAGAGCATCAAGCCTTAAGTCACACAGTCCATCAGTGGGAGAAGCAGGATGTAAAGTCTCTGGAAGTCCGACTCCAGTGCCTGCCTCTTTGCCACGAACCAACTGCGTTGATTCACTGAGGCGAGCTCCATTTAGTATGACTATTCTTTAACTAGCATACACTTTAACTAACATACACTTTAATGTCTTACCTTTTACTCATCCTGTATCTGAAAGATATATTTTACTTACTGTCACCGTATTTTAGAAGGAAAAGAATAGAGGTGGTATTATATTTTAGACCCACTGCTTTAAGCTGGAAATCGAACAGTCAAGTCTTGTGTTCTGTGAGGAAATAAAGATCCCAAAGTAAATAGTTTTGGCTTTTTAGGGTGAAGAGGAACCTAGAAAACACAGATGAGGATGAGGGAGGCCAGGTTTCTCATTCTATAAGCTGGGCAGCTACTCAGATCCTAAGAGAGGAAACTGAGAAGGCTGCATGTTATTATGGGCAGGGGTGGCATGCCCTGAGAGAGCAGGCAGCACACTGAAGTCTTAATCCTTGTCCCTTCTGGAAATTAACTCAGACTCTGTAAGTATGTTGAACAAATGTGAAACACAGAATTTGGTTTAGGTTGCTTAGATTTTTTTCTGCTCTGAAATTCAGATTTGCAGTTTGCAAAGCATTAGAACTAGTGGCTCAGACTGTAAAGAATCCGCCCTCAATTCAGGAAAACCAGATTCAATCCCCTGGAAATGGAATGGCAACCCTCTCCAGTATTCTTGCCTGGAGAATTCCATGGACAGAGGAGCCTGGCAGGCCCTAGTCCATGGGGTTGCAAAGAGTTGGACATGACTTAGGTACTAACACTTTCACTTTTCATCATAGTATAAAGTTTACTCTTATTTGCCAGTAACCGCTGATATTTTCCTTACACTTTTGAGATTTTGAAAGTTTAATAAGTTTGAAATTTTTGGTCACATGATGTGGTTCAGAGTTAACTTATGTAAGCCCAGATTTTTCACATTTATATTTTCATCTGGCAAATTTTTCATTTTTAAACATTTCTGTATCTCTTGCTCATATTTTTAGTCTCAAGAGACAACTCTCAAGTTATTTCAAGGAAAAGATTTTTACAGATAATTGCTAAATTTGCAAGTTTATTGGATGCATATCAGCCTTAGACCAAAGAAAACTAATTAGAACCTAAGCTGAAAAAAATAGCTGTGTCTGCTCAATAATTTGATTATTTTGAATTTCAAAGCTTCAAAGTACTTTTATTTAAATTGAACTGCTTTTGTGTTTTCCTCTATTTTAGTTTAAAAATTGATAAGCTAGAAAACCTAACCATTTTAACCAGCTCCCATTGTAGTGATTATTTGAGGTATAGCTTATTCTTGTACAAATTAAATTAATATACTAGAAGAAGTGGATCTCTTTTTTGTTGATTACTTTTGATTGGTTTCACTTTAATAAGCAAACATTACTTTAATGAAGTTTTGGGGCTGATTATGATAGGAGGCCGTTCACTCCAGTTCCAGCATTAATTCGTCACCTTAGGGCATAGCTGCTTTATATTAGTAAAATTTCTTGTCTTTCAGGGATGGAGTGGAAGTTTATTCATTTATCAATTCTTATCCTGGGTAGAGAATGTATTGGATACAACATAAAGAACTATTTGCATCTCTGAGTTTGCTCAGTGAGTATGTGTATTGTGACAAACATTTGTCTAGCCCACGAGAGGGAGGGAAAGACAGTGTATTGGGGAAGTAAGTGGCTATAAAGGTAACAGGTATCGAACATAGAATATAAATAAAAATAAAAGTAACAAGTAACAGCCATTCGCCATCACTAGTGTTAGACACTGGGAAAAGCATGGCCCTGGAGGTAGAGGGAGTTGGTTCTCGAATCCTCAGTTACCACTACACTTGTTTTGTAGGATGAGACACCTCACTTCTCTGCATCTCAGCCTCTCACATAAAAAAATGAGGGGTTGACCCTGGTGATTTCCCAGCTCTGAGAGTCGGTGATCCTATTCTGTTCAATTGTTCTGAAAATTGACCACAGTCCATTCAGTCCTTGGCAGTGCATTTCAAGCTCATCTTTTTGAAAGTTTTGGTCAGAAAAATAAGAAAGAAGTCTTCCTAGGAATTGACAGAGAGTCATTCAAGGAGACAATCATATTCTTTAATAATACCACTTCTGTCCACTTCAGAAAGATCAGATTAGTTTGTCCTGAAACTCTTTGCTTGAGTTCTTCATTTTTTTCAAAAGTCCTACTTCTTGGTATTTGCTAAGAAGTTTCTCTGTTCTTGTACTATCATTATATATTGAAAAAAGTGTCCTTCTTTTCCATGTACACATTTTTAAGGCATTAATCCCTTAATATTTGGAGGTACATCTTCACAGGATGCCATTTTTCTTTTTAAAAATTCATAAATGTAAAAATATTAAATTTTGATTCTTACATTCTTTAAATTTTTTTTATTTCTTAAGATGGCTATTTCTATTTCACAGACTTAAATTTTGTAATAGTTTTAGATTTACACCAAAGTTGTGAAGATAGTATAGAGTTCCTATAATACCTCATACTTGGTTTTCTCTATTATTAATATATACATTAGTTTAATACCTTTAGCCCAACTGATGGACCAACACTGATACATTCTTAACAACTAAAGTCCAGATTTTACTCATATTTCTTTCATTCTTGTTTAATGTGCCCTTTCTCTTCCAGGATCCTATCTAAAAATACCACAATACAGGTTGTTTCCTTAGACTTCTCTTATTTGTAACAGCTTCTTATGACTTTTCCTTGTTTTTGATGACCTTGATAGTTTTGAGGAGTACATGCATTTTGTAGTATTTTCCAGATCGATTTGTATTTTTAAGTACTCATGATTATACTGGTATTTGAGGTCAAGTGCCCTTGTCATGTCATATCAAGGTACAACTATCAACATGAGTCATCACTTTGATGGCAACTGTGAATGCCTTCCTAATGTAGTGTTTGCTAGGTTTGTCTACTGAGGAGTCATTCTTTTTCATCTCTCCATACTTTCAGAAAAGAAAAAGGCAACCTGTTCCAGTATTCTTGCCAAGGAAATCCCATGGACAAAGAAGCCTGACAGGCTGCAGTTCATGGGGTTGCAAAAGAGTTGAACATGACTTGGATGACTGAACACACTTGCGTGTGTGTGCATACACACACACACTCCATACTTTACTCTTTGGAAGGAAGCTGCTGTGCATTATCCATACTTTGTTGAAGGCAGTTGTATTATTCCTCCTTGATGGTGGAGTGTCTTTGTAAATTGCTTAAAATCCTCTTGCATGAAAGATTTCTGTGTTTTCCCTCATCTGTTTATTTATTCAGTCACTTCTTTATATTAATATGTATTGATGAGAATTTATTTTATAATTCAGGTTATAATCCAATACAACTTTATTATTTGTTGCTTAATTGTCACAGCTTTGGCCTTTCGGAGATTCTCTGGTTAGCTTCTGTGCCATTGTGACGCACCCTCACCAATTTTGATTATGTTTAAAATTCTTATGAACAAAATACTCCGTACTCATCTTGAATAAATACTTCCCCAGTCCTAGAATCAGACATTTCTCCAGGTGGCTTTGATTACTTTATTGAGCATGACATTAGAAATCAAGATTTGGGCTTTATGTGAGCTGGCTGCTACTGGCATATACTTTTTTTAAGCCTTCACAGATGACAGACAAGAAAATAGATGTGAGTACACTATCCTATGCATATGCACATATCTGTAACTATTTCTATACATTTCCATCTGTATTTTTATCAAATTAAACATGGTTTGTACTGTTGTCTCTCACTCTAATCCATTACCATATGATCATTCTAGTCTTGTCCACTTGCTTGTCTGTTATTTTCCACTCAAAAAATGAGAAACCTGTTCCCACTATCCACTATCCATTTACTTCATTATTCAATTCCAATATACATGTAAAGTTGTTAAGAATTGTTAATCTAAGCCTGAAAACAACTTTATCAGCTAGAATACTGCTTAAGTAAAGGTTTTTTTTTTTTTTGCCTTCTTTTGGTCATAGTTGGCATTTTACATTTGAATCCTTTTTTAAAAATTGGGGTATTATAACTGTAATTAACATATCATTATGTTAATTGAAGGTATATAGCAGAATGATTTGCTATTTGTATGTATAGCAAAATGATTAGCACAATAAATCTAGTTAACATCCATCACCATCACCATCAGTTCAGTTCAGTTGTTCAGTCATGTCCGACTCTTTGCGAGCCCATGAATTGCAGCACGCCAGGCCTCCCGGTCCATCACCAACTCCCAGAGTTCACCCAAACTCATGTCCATCGAGTCGGTGATGCCATCCAGCCATCTTATCCTCTGTCATCTCCGTCTCCTCCTGCCCACAATTCCTCCTAGCATCAGAGTCTTTTCCAATGAGTCAACTCTGCGCATGAGGTGGCCAAAGTACTGGAGTTTCAGCTTTAGCATCAGTCCTTCCAAAGTACACCTAGGACTGATCTCCTTTAGAATGGACTGGTTGGATCTCCTTGCAGTCCAAGAAAAACTCACGAGTCTTCTGCAACACCACAGTTCAAAAGCAACAATTCTTTGGTGCTCAGCTTTCTTCACAATTCAACTCTCACATCCATACATGACCACTGGGAAAACAATAGCCTTGACTAGACAGATCTTAGTCAGCAAAGTAATGTCTCTGCCTTTGAATATGCTATCTAGGTTGGTTATAAATTTCTTTCCAAGGAGTAAGCATCTTTTAATTTCATGGCTGCAGTCCCCATCTGCAGTGATTTTGGAGCTCCAAAAAACAAAGTGTTACATTGTTTCCACTGTTTCCTTATCTATTTCCCACGAAGTGATGGGACCAGATGCCATGATCTTCGTTTTCTGAATGTTGAGCTTTAAGCCAAGTTTTTCACTCTCCTCTTTCATTTTCATCAAGAGGTGTTTTAATTCTTCTTCACTTTCTGCCATAAGGGTGGTGTCATCTGAATATCTGAGTTTATTGATATTTCTCCCAGCAATCTTGATTCCAGTTTGTGCTTCTTCCAGTCCAGCATTTCTCATGATGTACTCTGCATATAAGTTAAATAAGCGAGTGACAATACATAGTTACAAATTTTTTTCTTGTGATAGGACTTTTTAAAAATTTATTTTTAAGGATAATTTCTTTATACTGTTGTATTGGTTTCTGCTGTACAACAATGTGTATTAGGTATAAGTAGTATACTATATCCTCTCCCTCTAGAGCCTCCCTCCCACATCCCCCGCAATGATAGACCTACTCTCTTAGCAATTTCCAACTATGTGACACAGCATTATTAACTTTATTCATTATGCTGTACATTATATCCCTGTGAAATTTATTTTATAACTGAAAGTTTGTGCTTTTTTGCCCCCTTTACCCTTTTCCCTTTTCCTACTCCTCACCTCTGGCAACCACCAATCTATTTTCTGTATCTATGAGCTTGGCTTTTTGTTTGTTTATTGTTTTTAAAAATTTCACACGCAAGTAATATCAAACGGTGTCTGTCTTTCTCTGTTTTGACATTTCACTTAGCATACTGTGCACAAGTTACATCCATGTTGTTGCAAATGGCAAGATTTCATTCTTTTTTTTTTTCTGACTGAATAGCATTCCACTGAGTGTGTATGTGCATGTGTGTGTATAATCATGTCTTCTTTATCCATTCATTTGTTGATGGACACAGGTTGTTTTATATCTTGGCTATTGCAAAAATATACTGCAGTGAACATAGAGGTGAATATATTTTTTGAATTAGTGTTTTTGTTTTCTTCAGTTAAGTACCCAAGAGTGGAATTTTTGGATCACATGGTAGTTAAAATATTTTTTAATGTTTTCAAGAACCTCCATACTGTTTCCCACTGAGGCTATATAAATTTACATTCCCACTAACATATACTCATAATACACTCAAGTTCTGTCCATGTTGTTGCAAATGGCAAGATTTCATACTTTTGAAAGAGGAGAACAAGGGCTCCTTTTTCTCCACATCTTTGTCTTTTTGATAATGGTCATTTTAGCAGATATGAGGTAATATCTCATTGTGTTTTTTGTTTTATACTTCCCTGTTGCTTAATGATATTGAGGATCTTTTCATGTACCTGTTGGCTATTTGTATGTCTCCTTGGTAAATATGCCTATTCAAGTCTTCTGCTCTTTTTAAAATTAGATTTTCTTTTTGCTATTGAGTTGCATGAATTCCTTATATATTTTATATATTAACCCTTGATCAACTATATGGTTTACATAAATCCATTTCATAGGTTGCCTTTTCATTTTGCTATTTCTTTTGCTGTGCAGAAGCTGTTTAATTTGCTGTAATCTCACATGGTGATTTTGCTTTCTTTATGTTTTTAGTTTCTTATCCGTAAAAAATCATTGCCCAAGACCAATCGCAAGGAATTTTTCTTCTATATGTTCTTTTTGGAGTTTTGTCAGTTTGTATCTTACATTTAAGTCTTTAATACATTGCATTTTTGTGAGTGGTGTAATATCATGGTCCAGTTTCATTCTGTTGCATGTGACTATTCATTTTTTCTCCCAACATCATTTATTGAAGAGACTATTCTTTCCACATTGAGTATTCTTGCCTCCTTTGTCAAAAATTAGTAGAACACATATGCAAGGGTTTATATCTGCACCTTTGATTCTATCCTTTTGGTCTATATGTCTATTTTATATACCAGTATCACAGTGAAAAAACTGGCATAATACTCAGCATTCAAAAAACTAAGATCATGGCAACCAATCCCATCACTTCATGGCAAATAGATGGGGAAACAATGGTTACAGTGACAGACTTTATTTTCTTGTGCTCCAAAATCACTGCAAATGGTGACTGCAGCCTTGAAATTGAAAAGGCACTTGCTCCTTGGAAGAAAAGCTATGACCAACCTAGACAGCATATTTAAAAGCAGAGACATTACTTTGTTGACAAAGGTCCATCTAGTCAAAGCTATGGTTTTTCCAGTAGTCATATATGGATGTGAGAGTTGGACCATAAAGAAAGCTGAGCACCAAACTTTTGAACTGTGGTGTTGGAGAAGACTTGAGAAGACTCTTGAGAGTCCCTTGTATGGAAGGAGATCCAACCAGTCCATCCTAAAGGAAATCAGTCCTGAATATTCATTAGAAGGACTGATGCTGAAGCTAAAGCTCCAATACTTTGGCCAACTGATGAGAAGAACTGACTCATTGGAGAAGACCCTGATGCTGAGAAAGATCGAAGGCAGGAGGAGAAGGAGACGACAGAGAATGAGAGGTTGGATGGCATCTGATTCAATGGACATGAGTTTGAGCAAGCTCTGGGAGTTAGTGAAGGACAGGGAAGCCTGGTGTGCTGCAATCCGTGGGGTCACAAACAGTTGGACACGACTGAGTGACTGAACTGACTGACTGATCATAGTGTTTTGATTGCTATTGTTGTATAATATAGTTTGAAATTAGGAAGTGTCTTACTTGTAGCTTTGTTTTTTTCTCAGGATTGCTTTGGTTCTACAGTCTTTTGTGCCTACATAGAATTTTAGAGTTGTTTTCTCCTAGAACTATGAAATATGCCATTGGAAATTTGTTAGGGATTATACTGAAGCTGTAGATGCTTTGGGTAGTATGGATATTTTAACAATATTAGCTCTTCTGAGCCACAAAAACAGGATATCTCTCCATTTATTTGTGGCTTCCTCCATTTCTTTCATCAATGTATTATAGTTTTCAGTGTATAGTTTTTCATTTCCTTGTTGAAATTTAAGTATTTCATTGTTTTTCGGTTTTGTTGTAAACGAGATTATTTTCATCTTTTATTCAGACAGTTCACTGTTAGTGTATAGAAATGCAAATTATTTTTGTATGTTGATTTTCTATCCTGAAACATTTTCTGAATTGGTTTCTCAAGTCTCACAGTGTTTTGACCGCTTCCTTTTCTGTGGCCACATCACACGCCATTTGGAATCTTAGTTCCCCAACCGGAGATCAGACCTGTGTCCCCTGCATTGGAAGCACGGAGTCTTAACCACTGGACTGCCAAGGAAGTCCTTGTAGCTCCTTAAGGGTTTTCTATACACAAGATCATGTCATTAGCAAACTAAGAAAATTAATTCTTTCTTTCTAATATGGGTGTGTTTTATTCATTTTCTTGCTAAACTGCTCTGGCTATGACTTTCTGTACTACATTGAATAGAAGTGGCACCCTCCTATTCACCTAGTGAGAGTGAGCACCCATGTATTGCTCCTGATATTAGAGGAAAAGCTTTCACTCTTTCCACTTTTCCCTGCTGAGTATGATGTATTTGTGGGCTTTTCATCAATGACCTTTATTATATTGAAGAACATTCCTTCTATACCCAATTTGCTGAGAGTTTTTATCATAAAATGATACTGTTTTGTCAAATGTTTTCTCTACATCTACTGAGATTATCATATGGCATTAGTCTTTCATTTTATTAATGTGGTGTATCACATTGATTGATTTTCATTTGTTGAGTCATCTTTTCATCTCAGAAATAAATCCTGCTTGATCATGGCATAAAATTCTTTTAATGTGATGCTGAATTTGGTTACCTAGTATTTTTTTTTTTTAAAGAATTTTGGCATCTATACTCATCAGGGATATTGGCCTGTATTTTTATTTTATTGTTATTGTTGTTATAATCTATCTTTGATATCAAGTAATGCGAGCCTAAGGACATGAGATTGGAAATGTTGCCTTCTCTTCAATTTCTGGAAGAGTTTGAGGATTGGCATTCATTCTTATTTAAATATTTGGTAAAATTTATCAGGGAAACTATCTGGTCCTGGGATTTTCCTTGTTTAATATTTTATATACTGCTTCAGTCTCTTTATGGTTACTGGTCTGTCAAATTTTCTATTTCTTCATGATTCAGACTTAGTAAATTGTATGTTTCTAAAATTTGATCAATTTCTTCTAGATTGTCAAATTTGTTGGCATATAGTCATTCATATTAGACTTATGATCCTTTGTGTTTTATCAGTTGTGATATCATTTTTATAATTAATAATTTTGCTTGTTTTTGTGGTGAGAATGGCTAAAAGTTTTTCAAATTTGTTTATCTTTTCAAAAAAATCAGCTCTTAGTTTAATTGATCTTCTGTTTTTCATTCTCTATTTCATTTATTTTTGTTCCTGTCTTTTTTTTTTAATTTTTATGTCCTCCCTTCTGCTAAGGCTCAAGTGGTAAAGAATACACTTGCAATAAGGATACTTGAGTTTGATCCCCGGGTTGGGAAGATCTTCGAAGAAGGGAAAGGCTACTCACTCCAGTGTTCTGACCTAGAGAATTTCATGGACTTATAGTCCATGAGGTCACAGAGTCAGGCACAACTGAGTGATTTTCACTTTACTGCTAACTTTGGGCTTATTCTTTTTCTAGTTTCTTAAAGTGTAACAATAGGTTGTTTGAGAGTTTTCTTTTTTCTTAATGTAGTTATTTACTACTATCAACTTCCCTCAGCACTGCTTTTGCTACATGTCATAAGCTTTAGTATACTTTTTCATTTTTGTTTGTTTCTAGGTATTTTTTGATTTCCCCTTTGATTTCTTCTGTGACCCATTGGCTGTTCAATAACATCTTATTTAATTTCCACATTTTTATGAATTTTTCCATTTCCCCCCTATTATTGGTTTCTAGTTTCATTCCAGTGTGGTCAAAAAATATAGTTGGTATAATTTCAGCCTTTTAAAAATTTCTGACACTTGCTTTGTTACCTAATATATGACTGATCCTGGATAATATGCCATGTGTGTTTGAGGACACTGTGTATTCTGCTACTGTTGGACAGAATGTCTGTATACGTTTGTCAGGTCCAGCTTGTCTAAAGTATAGTTCAGATCCACTATTTCCTTACTGATATTTTGTCTGCTTTAATCTATCCATTTTTGAAGTGGGATATTAAAGTTGTCTACTATTATCATTATATTATTGTTTATGACTCCTTCAGGTTTGTTAATATTTGCTTAATATACCTAGGTGCTCTGATATTGGGTGCGTATATACTTACAGCTATTATATTGTTATGTTATATTTTTAATTCTTTGTTGTTGTTCCATTGCTCAGTTTTGTCTGATTCTGTGACCCCATGGACTTCAGCATGCCCGGCTTCCCTCTCCTTCACCATCTCCCAACAATCTCTTCAAACTACTGTTCATTAAGTCAGTGACGCCATCCAACCATCTCATCCTCTGTCATCCCCTTCCCCTCCTGCCTTCGATCTTGCCCAGCATCAGGGCATGCTCTAATGAGTCAGCTCTTTGTATCTGGTGGCCAAAGTATTGGAGCTTCAGCTTCAGCATCAGTCCTTCCAATGAATATTCAGGACTGATTTCCTATAGGATGGACTGATTGGATCTCCTTGCAGTCCAAAGGACTCTCAAGAATCTTATCCAACACTATAGTTCAAAAGCATCAATTCTGCACTCTTTGGCACCCCATGGACTAGGCAGTCCATGGAATTCTCCAGGCCAGAATACTGAGGTAGGTAGCTGTTCCCTTCTCTAGGGGATGTTCCCAACCCAGGGATCAAACTCAGGTCTCTCGCATTGCAGGAGCATTCTTTACTGTCTGAGACACCAGGGAAGCCCAAAATGGTGATATGGTCACAGGGGGAGGTTGGTAGGTGGCAGGCAGAGAGGACAAAGAAAGGCTTCCCTGCCCTGGGAATTCAACCTCGGCTGTGGCAGTGAAAGCACTGAATCCTAACCACTAGACTACCAGAGAGTATCTATTAATTATGGTTATATTATCTTAATAAATTGACCCCTTATCATTATATAATGACCTTCTTTGTCTTTGGTTACCATTTTTTTACTTGAAGTCTATTTCAGTTTAGTTCAGTTCACTTTAGTCACTCAGTTGTGCCCGACTCTTTGCGACCCCATGAATCGCAGCACACCAGGCCTCATTGTTCATCACCATCTCTTGGAGTTCACTCAGACTCAGGTTCATCGAGTTCGTGATGCCATCCCACCATCTCATCCTCAGTCATCCCCTTCTACTCCTGCCCTCAATCCTTCCCAGCATCAGAGTCTTTTCCAGTGAATCAACTCTTCTCATGAGGTGGCCAAAGTACTGGAGTTTCAGCTTTAGCATCATTCCTTCCAAAGAAATCCCAGGGTTGATCTCCTTCAGAATGGACTGGTTGGATCTCCTTGCAGTCCAAGGGACTCTCAAGAATCTTCTCCTACACCACAGTTCAAAAGCATCATTTCTTTGGTGCTCAGCCTTCCTTACAGTCCAAATTAATTTTGTCTAAGTATAGCTACCCCTGCTATTTTTTTGTGTTTTTTCTTTCCCTTCATTTTGAGATTGTACGTGTCCTTGAAGCTGAAGTGAGTCTCTCCTGGACAGCATATGGTTAGATCTTGTTTTGTACCCATTCAGCCACTATGTCTTCTGATTAGAGTATTTAATCCATTTGCATTTAAACTAATTATTAATAGGTAAGCACTTACTGTAGCCATTTCATTAGTTGTTTTCTTGACATTTTGTAATTCATTTATTTCTTTGTTCCTCTCTTGCTGTCTTCCTTTGTGAATTATTTTGCAGGGATATATTTTTATTTCTTTCTCTATTTGGTATATATTTACTAGAGGTTTTTGCTTTGTGATTACCCTGAGGCTTACTTGAAGTATAACAGTCTGTTTTAAGCTGATAACAGTTTAACTTCAATCACATATGAAAACTACTGTTTTATTTCCCCTTCCCATTTTATATGTTTGATGTTGAACTTTACATCTTTTTATACTGTGCATCCATTAACAAGTTATTGTAACTATAGTAATTTTTATTATTCTTTTCTTAAACATTTATACCAGAGTTAAGTGGATAATACAATACTATATTATAGCATTAGCATGTTCTGTGTTTTACTATGTATTGCCTTTAGTAGTGTGCTATTGATTTTCATATGTTTTCATGTTACTAATTGGTATGCTTTCACGTCATCCTGAAGAATTACTTTCAGCATTACTTACAAGGCAAATTTCATGGGAAATTCTTTGTCTCATTCTCATTCCTGAAGGACAACTTTGCTGGGTAAACTGTGAATGGCATTTTTTTTCTTTCACCACTTTGAATGTATCTCCTCATTTTCTCTAGATGTGTAAAAGCTCTGCTGAGAAATCTGTTAGTAACCTTATGGAGATTTCCTTGTATGAAAGAAATTTTATGTATTTTACTGCTTTTTAAACTCTATCTTTGACTTTGATTTTAGGCAGTTTTATTATGTGTCTTGAAGAAGATCATTTTGAATTGAAATCGTAGCATGCTCCTTGAATATCCAAATATCTCCCCATATTTGGAAAGTTTTCAGCCATTATTTCTTTCTTATCCTTTTCTTTCTTGTCATTTCCCCCTGCCAGCCTGAGAAAAAAAATGCAGTAATGTTTTGATAAATCTGTGATTTTGATATTCTAAATGTACATCATAGAATGTCACTTCCTATATGCATCATGAGTATTTGTTTACATATCTGTCTTATTTCCTGTCTGGCTATATGCTCTTTTTGAACTGAAAATAAATTGTCATCTCTCCAGTGTCTGATGTGATGTTTGTGTTCAGTTCAGTTCAGTTCAGTCACTCATTCGTGTCCCACTCTTTGCGACCCCATGAATCGCAACACGCGAGGCCTCCCTGTCCATCACCAATTCCTGGAGTTCACACAAACACATGTGCATCGAGTCGGTGATGCCATCCAGCCATCTCATCCTCTGTCATCCCCTTCTCCTCCTGCCCTCAGTCCCTCCCAGCATCAGGGTCTTTTCCAATGAGTCAACCTTTCACATGAGGTGGCCAAAGTACTGGAGTTTCAGCTTTAGCATCATTCTTTCCAAAGAAATCCCAGGGCTGATCTCCTTCACAATGGACTGGTTGGATCTCCTTGCAGTCCAAGGGGCTCTCAAGAATCTTCTCCTACACCACAGTTCAAAATCATCAGTTTTTTGGCACTCAGCTTTCTTTATAGGCCAACTCTCTGATCCATACATGATATTGAGGCTGCAACTCCGATACTTTGGCCACATGATGCGAAGACCTGACTCATTGGAAAAGACGCTGATGCTGGAAAAGACTGAGGGCTAGAGGAGAAGGGGATGACAGAGGATGAGATGGTTGGATGGCATCATCAACTCAATGGACACGGATTTAGATGGTCTCTGGGAGTTGGTGATAAACAGGGAGGCCTGGCGTGCTGCGGTTCATGGGATCGCAAAGAGTCGGATACAACTGAGTGACTGAACTGAACTGGCAAAACCACTAGACGGACGTTGGTCAGAAAAGGAATGTCTCTGCTTTTTAATATGCTGTTTAGGTTGGTCATAGCTTTTCTCCCAAGGAGCAAGCATCTTTTAATTTCATGGCTGCAGTCACTATCTGGAGTGGTTTTGGGGCCCAAGAAAATAAAGTCTGTCACTGTTTCCATTGTTTCCTCATCTATTTCCCATGAAGTGATGCCATGATCTTGGTTTTCTGAATGTTGAGTTTTAAGCTAACATTTTCACTCTCTTCTTTCACTTTTATTAAGAGGCCCTTTAGTTCATCTTTGCTTTCTGCTATAAGGGTGGTGTCATCTGCATATCTGAGGTTACTGATATTTCTCCCGTCAATCTTGATCCCAGCTTGTGGTTCATCCAGCCTGGCATTTTGCATGATGTACTCTGCATATAAGTTAAATAAGCAGGGTGACAATAAACAGCCTTGATGTACTCCTTTCCCGATTTGAAACCAGTCTGTTTTTCCATGTCCAGTTCTAACTGTTGCTTCTTGACCTGCATACAGGTTTCTCAGGAGGCAGGTCAGGTGGTCTGGTTCCCATCTCTTGAAGAATTTTCCAGCTTGATGTGATCCACACAGTCAAAGGTTTTGGCCTAGTCAATAAAGCAGAAGTAGATGTTTTTCTGAAACTCTCTGGCAAGCAATATTTAATCTGATACATAGTGGTATAATGTCCAAGGGTAGTGTCTCTGGGATCAGAATGTCTAGCAGTGAATCTTGGCTCTATCATTAATTGTGTGAGCCTGAGAAAGTTATTTAACTTGTTTATCCTTCAGTTTCATGATCTGTAAAGTGTGGGTAATAATAACATCAAGGTCATAGCATTCCCATGG
The DNA here is from genome assembly GCA_006408675.1 of Madoqua kirkii. Lineage (NCBI taxonomy): Eukaryota > Metazoa > Chordata > Mammalia > Artiodactyla > Bovidae > Madoqua > Madoqua kirkii. The sequence continues at coordinate 26,459 of SJYC01008026.1, forward strand.
GTTTAATGAGAATTACTTTAAAAGGATATGATCTATACAGATTTCACTTTAAGAAGGTCAGCATTTTAATTTGTTTTAGTGGCTTATCTAAAATATTCCTTCCCCTTTCCCTTTGCCTCTACTAGAATATTTTTAACCTTAGCTCTCATCCTTAATTAATATAGACTTGATTATTTTTCTCCTAATATTTGTATGTGTATTTTTTTCCTGAGCAGTGAGCAGTTCATTGTTTGTCAGAGAGCACACATTAACTTGGATCCCGGCTTGAGAGATAATTATTTTAACATTATCTTCCATTGCCCTGAGTTTATCATCTTTTGACAACATCATTGAAATGATCCAAGTCATCTGTTATCTGCAGTATTATTATTTTTTTTTAAATTTTAACCCTTACTTTAGTTTTGTCTCTCAAAGTAGGGGAATTTGGCTAATATTTGAAGTAGACCTAAATATTTTCAGTTTTTTGGACCTCTTGGAGAAGGAATTGGCAACCCACTTCAGTATCCTTGCCTGGGAAACCCACTGGGCAAAGGAGCCTGGCAGGCTACAGTCCGTGGGGTCACAAAGAGTTGGACATGACTTAGTGACTGAAACATGTCTTGCAATTTGAAAATATATCTGTTTTACTTTTTAAAATCATATTAAATATGAAAGAAAAGAGTAACTTGAAAATAATTGCAGAATGTTGTTTTAATTTGGTTTATGCTATTATTTGTATTAATTCAGAACTATCCAAAGAATGGCCCATGTTTGTATATCTACGTTGGGAATGGTAGTGATCTCTGAACACTGAGATGCTTTAAAGATAATCTTTGCCTTAGAAAATTTATCATGCAGACTGGCTGGTTTCGGATTCTAAGCCAATTTCCCCATAGGTCTTCTAGTTGCTTTATGTTCCTTTAAAGCTGCCATTCTTCAGAACCTGTCAACAGTCTGAGTTTGTAGCCCCAGAATCTCCACTCCTTGGAGTCTTCCATGTCACATGAAGAATGTCTTCATCATGACCACACCCGTCTTCCTTTTGCACATTTGTATTATCTTTCATGTGAATCTAAGCCAAAGCTTCATGTAAACCTTAGCAGAGTGCCTCTTAACCTCTGAATTCTCTCTATCACTGGGGAAGCACATTCTTGAAAGGATTCCAGGAGGGCAGTTATAATAAGCGATCCTCTCATTTTTCTCATTCTTTCTTTCAGGCCTGCCAGAGAAACTGCTTATTTCACAGACAGATGTTGGGGCTATAGATGCTTCCTTGAAATAGAAGGAGTACTGCCTTAGGTTCCCTCGAAGAATGTATTTTGTTTGTATTTTGATGCCTAGACTTAAAAAGCATGAGCATGGACTATCCTTAATATGAGGATATTTACTCTTGTTTCTGTTTGCATTCAGTATAGTGTATTACACAGAAACATAGCAATACCAACAAAAATTAAATATATGCTTATTATAAATTTCATTTGATTGTTCATTTGATAGAAGCTACACTTATCCTTTTGATAATAAATAAATAGTGCAGATGGTGACTGCAGCCATGAAATTGGAAGACACTTCTTGGAAGAAAAGCTTTTAAACTGTGGTGTTGGAGAAGACTCTTGAGAGTCCCTTGGACTGCAAGGAGATCCAGCCAGTCCATTCTGAAGATCAACCCTGCGATTTTTTTGAAAGGAATGATGCTAAAGCTGAAATTCCAGTACTCTGGCCACCTCATGGGAAGAGTTGACTTGTTGGAAAAGACTCTGATGCTGGGAGGGATTGGGTGCAGGAGGAGAAGGGGACGACCGAGGATGAGATGGCTGGATGGCATCATGGACTCAATGGACGTGAGTCTGAGTGAACTCCAAGAGATGATAATAAACAGGGAGGCCTGACGTACTGCGATTCACTGGGTCGCAAAGAGTCGGACATGACTGAGTGACTGAACTGAACTGAACTGAAACAGACTGATAATGTCTGGTGTTGGTAAAAGTGTGGGAAGCGGTTACAGTCA
>SJYC01008028.1:0-26195 GCA_006408675.1 Madoqua kirkii
ATATGACTTAGCAACAAACAACAGATTCAGTGAGAATCCAGTCCTAAACCAACCAAAGAATCGTATTCCTCTGGCCACAATGAATTGATAACAGTTGGCAAGTAAGCCAATCAGATTGAACTGTAACAGGCATATTGGAATTGGTCAGAATGATAATCACTCTCTTCTCCCTGACACATCAAACTGGAAAGAAAGCAGCTTGGATCTTCTGAGGGCCACTGTGGAGAGAAAGAGCCCACCAGGAAGAATAGTTAATGCAGAAAGATGCACAGTCAAGGAATGGAGACAGAATTCATCCAGATAACATCTTTTTAGCTCCAGGATCCAGCCATCTCTGTAATTAGTTATAACCAAGGATTTTTCTGTAATCAAACTATTTAATTCTCTTTATAGTTTACAAAAATGCAAAGAATAGAAGATAAGCCAGAGACTGGGAAAAATTATCTGCAATACAGTTTATATATAGTATATACCTGCAATACAGGTATATATAGTATACATAATTTACATATATATAATATACAACAGATATTTTATATATAGGTATGTAACTAGATAGAGACATATACATACATTTAAAAAGGATAAGTAACCAGAGGAAGGGCTTCCCAGGTGGTATAGTGCAAAAGAATCCTCCTGCCAATGCAGGAGACACAGGAGACATGGGTTCAATACCTGGCTCAGAAGATCCCCTGGAGAAGGAAATGGCAGCCCACTTCAGTATTCTTGCCTGGGAAATCTCATAGACAGAGGAGCCTGGTGGGCTACAGTCCATGCGATCATAAAGAGTTGGACATGACTGAGTGACTGATCATGCACAAAAGTGGCAGTTTTAAGACATGGCTCTCAAATTCTTTTATAGTCCTCTCATGAGAGTGAAGTCCATATTTCCTCTTTTGAATCAACTTGTAATTCTAAGTATGAATTGTAGCTGAAACTATTAATACCTGTTCCTAAAAACTTTGTTACCCAGCCTATTGAAATGCCAGTTTCTTAGTTTTAAAATGGGGCTAATAAAAATTACAATTTTCTATAATACTTTTAGATCTCAGCTACGTATTCTCACATGCTCCTATATTCACTGCCACAGGCATAGAACTCTTTTCTTATCTCTGTGGACTCTACACAATTTAATCTTGATTTCATACAACCAGTTTCTCCAGGGACTAGGGGTGGGGAAAATGAGGAGATATTGATCAAAGGATGCAAACTGCCAGATAAAAGATGAATAAATTCTCAAGATCTAACTATAGTCAGGGCTTACCTGACTTCCCTGGTAGCTCAGACAGCAAAGAATTCACCTACATTGTAGGAGACCTGGGGTTTATCTCTGGTCAGTACGATCCCCTGGAGAAGGGAACAACTACTCACTCCAGTATTCTTGCCTGGAGAATTCCATGGACAGAGGGCACTAGCGGTTACAGTCCCTGGGGTTGCAAAGAACTGGACATGACTGATCAACTGAGCACACACACACACACAACCATAGGAAACCTTTCAAACAGAAAAAGAACCAAAAATGGGTGAAATGCTTCAACAGGTATCCCCCAGAAAGAAAATATCCAAGGAGTTGCCTGGTTGCCTAGTGGTTAGGATTCCAAGCTTTCACTATCATGGCCCAGGATCAATCTCTGGTCAGGGAACTAAGAACCTGCAAGTCACACAGCCAAAAAAACACACACACAAAAAAACAAAAAACAGATATCCAAATAATATGCATATAAAAAAAGTATTCACCATTGTTACATATCAGGTAAATGCAAATTAAAACCAGAAACAAGATAATAGTACATTCTGTGTTGAACAGCTAAAATTAGAAAGTGCTAATCAGGCATGTGGAACAGTTAGGACCTTCACTCATTGCTTTTAGGATTATAAGTGGAATTGCTTTTGAAAAACTGGAATACCTACCTAAACAAAGTCTATCCTATGATTCAGTAATTTCATTCTTATATTCAAAGTATGTAACAAGAGACATAAGTTCATAATCTGCCAAAATAGCAATTAAGAGGCAAATTAGACATTGAAAAAAGAAGCCAAATACGTAACTGTACATATTGTATCTTAACATTTACATGAAGATCAAGAACAAGCAAACTTACTAAATTGTAATCAAAGCCAAAATTGTGGAACATATTTTAATATATTTTTTAATTTGGCTGCACTAAGTCTTAGCTGCAGTATGCAGGATCTGTAGTTGTGGCATGTGAGATCTAGTTCCCTGACCAAGGATCAAACCCCGGCTCCCTGCACTGGCAGGCAAATTATTAGCCACTGGCCCACCAAGAAAGTCCCCAGAGCAATTATTGAGAAAGCAGATAAATGAACTTTCTGAAATCCTGGAAAAGTTCTGCTTGTCACAGTATTTAGTGTAAAATTTCATCAAGCTGTACACTTAAGATTAGCACACTTTGGACCATGTAGATGACAACAACCCTGATGCAAACTGGAGCCAACTCTATGCAGTCAACAGATGTGCCAGAGGGGCTGTAATATCAGCAAAATTACAATGCAATAACTTGCCAGAAAAATCAAAGAAGCTGTGTATGGCCATGATGGAGAAATTTATAGAGGGGTCTATGGAGTGGCTGCCTCTGAGATAATGAAAGTCAAGTACTTTGTGTTCTGCTTTGAGCCAGTACTGATCATTGAGTCCAATAATTAGGAAAAAAGCTGGAAACTGAAGCTTGGCAGGCCGCCATGCATCTGTCTCCTATCTCATTGCCCCCACAAACTCAGAATAATGGTTTCTTCCCTCTGCCTTCCAATTCTCACACAAACTCTTACTTTAGACAACTCAAACCTGGAACAAGATAAAGAACTGACTCTGGGAAATGCAGTCCCAGCAACGTCCAAAGTTCCACAACATAAGACAGCCCAACCAACTTTACTTGTAGCTAGGCAGATTATTAGCCACTGGACCACCAAGAAAGTCCCCAGAGCAATTATTGAGAAAGCAGATAAATGAACTTTCTGAAATCCTGGAAAAGTTCTGCTTGTCACAGTATTTAGTGTAAAATTTCATCAAGCTGTACACTTAAGATTAGCACACTTTGGACCATGTAGATGACAACAACCCTGATCCAAACTGGAGCCAACTCTATGCAGTCAACAGATGTGCCAGAGGGGCTGTAATATCAGCAAAATTACAATGCAATAACTTGCCAGAAAAATCAAAGAAGCTGTGTATGGCCATGATGGAGAAATTTATAGAGGGGTCTATGGAGTGGCTGCCTCTGAGATAATGAAAGTCAAGTACTTTGTGTTCTGCTTTGAGCCAGTACTGATCATTGAGTCCAATAATTAGGAAAAAAGCTGGAAACTGAAGCTTGGCAGGCCGCCATGCATCTGTCTCCCTATCTCATTGCCCCCACAAACTCAGAATAATGGTTTCTTCCCTCTGCCTTCCAATTCTCACACAAACTCTTACTTTAGACAACTCAAACCTGGAACAAGATAAAGAACTGACTCTGGGAAATGCAGTCCCAGCAACGTCCAAAGTTCCACAACATAAGACAGCCCAACCAACTTTACTTGTAGCTTTCCTGTTGCAAGGTCTCTTTTATAAAAGTTCAAAATACTGGGTCCAATTCCCAGTCATAAGCAAGGATAAAGATCAAAATACAAAAATATCATAACAGGTAAGACTCTTCTATCAATGCTTTTGCAGTTATTGATTTCCACTGGATTACTTATTAGACAGGGAAAGCTTTTAATGGTAAAAACTAATAATGTTTTTATTTAAAAAAGAGAGAGAGAGAGAGAGAGGCAGGGGGCACAGAATAGTGGGTAGGCAGTTTCCAGTTTCCACCATACTAGATCAAACTGAAATTACCATTTACCAAAGAAATTACAAATACTTGAATGTTGATACCACAATGACTGCACACACAGAGAACAAAGAGAATTAATTGGTAGCTAATAATAATAATAAAAGGTCACTCATGCTTACATATAAAAAAAATACTTTAAATGCTTGATGAGTCCAGAAAACTCTGTAATAGAAATAACATTTACATATGAACCATAATAAAAGCACCTCATAAAACATGTGGCTAGAGATTAAAGGTATTAGAGGAAATTTATCACCTTAAGCATTCATATCAGAAAATTAAACTGGAAATCAATGAGCCAGCAGTATCCCACTTTAAGGATGAGGCACTCATCTTTGCTTTGAGTATGAATTTTCTTAGAACACAATAAGTAATGGTCATGGAGGTATTACCACAGGATTTACATACAGAGTTTCTCTCAGTTATGGGTTTTTCCAAAAGATGAGTGACAATTTCTTACATTCATAGGGTGTCTTCACAGTGTGAGATCTCACATGCTCTCTAAGCTTTGAAAAAGCATTAAAGACATTCCTTCATTCATTACTTTATACATTTTCTCTAGTGTGAGTTTTCACATGTCTTCGAAAGTAAGCAGGACAAACAAAGGCTTTCCCACATTCCTTACATTCATAGGGCTTCTCACCAGTGTGGCTTCTTACATGTCTTCGAAAGGATGAAGGACAACTGAAAGCTTTCCCACATTCCAGACATTCAAAGGGTTTCTCTCCAGTGTGCATTCTTGTATGGACAGTCAGGTATGAAGAGTGGCGAAAGGCTTTCCCACATTCCTTACATTCATAGGGTTTCTCCCCAGTGTGTGTTCTCATGTGGATCCTAAGGGCTGAGGGGTAAATGAAGGCTTTTCCACATTTCTTACATTCATACGGTTTCTCTCCAGTGTGAGTTCTTACATGTACTGTCAGGTGGGATGAGCTGATGAAGGCTTTCCCACATTCCTTACATTCATAAGGTTTTCTCCACTATGAGTTCTTAAGTGTTCAGTGAGGGATGAGGAACGACTGAAGGCTTTCCCACATTCCTTACATTCATACTGCGCCTTTCCAGTGTGATCTCTCACATGTGCTCGAAAGGACGAAGGGCAACTGAAGGCTTTTCCACATTCTTTACATTCATATGGTTTCTCTCTACTCTGATTTTTCACATGTGTATTCAGGGAAGTGGGAAGATAGAAGGCTTTCCCACATTCTAGGCATTCATAGGGTTTTTCCCCTGTGTGTTTTCTCATGTGGATGCTCAAGGAGGATGGACAGTTGTAGGCTTTCCCACATTCCTTACATTTATAGGGTTTCTCACCTGTATGTGTTCTAACGTGTACAGTGAGCTTCGAGGACTCACTGAAGGCTTTCCCACACTCTTGACATTCATAAGGCTTTTCTCCAGTATGGATTCTTATATGTATGATAAGGTGAGAGGAGGAACTGAAGGCCTTCCCACACTCCTTACACTCATATGGCTTATCTCCACTGTGAATTCTTTTGTGTTTGGAGAGTGAAGAGGAACAGCTAAAGGCTTTCCCACACTCCTTACATTCGTAAGGCTTATCTCCACTGTGAATTCTTTTGTGTTCTGTGAGTGATGAAGAACAGCTAAAGGTTTTCCCACATTCCCTGCATTCGCAACTTGCCTTTCCTGCATGAATCTTCATATGTGCCCGAAAGAAGGAAGAACAACTGAAGGCTTTAATACATTCCTTACATTCGTAGGGTTTCTCTTCAGTGGGAGTTTTCATATGCTTCTTAAAACAAGCAAAAAAATGGAAAGCTTTCCCACATTCCTTACACTGATAGGGTTTGCTACCAGCGTGAGACCTAATGTGATTCTTCAGTGATAAATGATCTATGAAGGCCTTTTTACACACACGGCACTCATAGGCTAGTACTTCAGTAGTACTCTTGAGTATATTAAGGTGTGAAATTTGGCTGAAGGTTTGGCCACACTGATTTTCTTCACTATGTTCGTAGATGTTCTCAACTCATGAATTCTTTCAAAAATAAAAAGCACATTATTAGTGGCAAGTAAATTTTTACCATTTTCTGGGCCTATGTGTGTTTTTCTGATCTGTCCAATAATAAGATGAAAGTACTCACATTGTGCTCTAAAACAGATAATATTATGACTGAGTTTTTGACTTACGAGATTTTTCTTATGGTTGCTCAATGATTTATGTGTCATACAAGAAAGGGCTCAAGTCTCACTTGTGAAAAAAATATCTTATGAGAAGTCTTAGTCTTTTTGACTAAGTTTTAGATTTTTCTTTTCCTTTTTTAATTCTGTGATATTTTAAGATTCTTTCCTGAGACACTACTTTTCTCTTATATGAATGGCACTTACCTCAAACGTCTCTTGTGGTTTTTGTTCTGATAATCAATATCATGGTATTCCCATATTTTATGTAAAATGGACAATGAGGAATCACTCCTTTTGAATCCTACTACATCCTGTTCATTGGATATTTTTCCATAAGTATGTTGTGGAGCAAATGATTCATTAATTTTAAGTTGAATCTCGAAACCTGAAACAAAGTAGCAAAGGCACCCATGAGCAAAGGACTTTGGCAGTACGGCTGGTTCAGGACATTGGTAATAAGCACACGGTCAAAATAGTAAAGTGACTAGGAATAATCCCATTAAGATGGAAACTGATGGTAGCATAAATAAGATATTACTAGGAGAACAAAACAAAAAGAAATGAAATAAAACACACGTGACCAAATACTACATTACAAAGACAAAATGTGGCCTTTCCCAAGAACAAGGAACAAGAGAGAGGACTGAAGAAAAGTCAAAATAGTAATCAAGGACTTCCCTGGTGGCACGGTGGATAAGAATCCACTTGCCAATGTAGGGGACACTGGTTCCATCCCTGGTCCAGGAAGATTCCACATGCCACAGAGCAACTAACCCAGTGTGCAGTAACTAATAAGCCCACACTCTCAAGCCCACAAGATGCAAATACTAAGCCCAAGCACTGCAACTAGAGGCCAGTCCTCACTCTGCAACTAGAGAAAAGCCCATGCAAAGCAATGAAGATCTAGCACAGTAAAAAATAAAATATTTTAAAATAAATAAAATAGTAATCTAAGGTATCTGTAGAAGCTCAGCTTCCTCAGACAAAACAAAGCTTCACTTTGATTTTATGTTATTTTTTCCAAATGTAATATCCCCAATCACATCAAGTATTCTTGCTTTACTGATGCTCCCCCTGGAGAGACAGTCTTCCACTGTCTCTAGGCCCTCCTGTTTCCACTGTAAGATCAGATACAGTTTGTGTAGTGGATACCTTGTTCAAATAGAAAGTATACCATGAGGGAAAACAATGAGTTACCATAAATATTTCTATGAAACAGAGCAAAAACTGCTCTTCTGATACTCCAAAGCAAGTGATAGGGATAGAATAGGATAGTTATACAGGATAGGATAGTTATGCAGAAGTCTCAGTAGTGGATTATAGATAAAGAGGGAAACCTAGGGAACTTTGAGAGACCAGTGGAAGTTCAGTTCAGTTCAGTTCAGTCGCTCAGTTGTGTCTGACTCTGCAACACTTGAATCACAACACACCAGGCCTCCCTGTCCAACACCAACTCCAAGAGTTCACTCAAACTCATGTCCATCGAGTCGGTGATGCCATCCAGCCATCTCGTCCTCTGTTGTTCCTTTCTCCTCCTGCCCCCAATCCCTCCCAGCACCAGAGTCTTTTCCAATGAGTCAGCTCTTCGCATGAGGTGGCCAAAGTACTGGAGTTTCAGTTTCAGCGTCAGTCTTTCCAATAAACACCCAGGACTGATCTCCATTAGGATGGACTGGTTGGATCTTCTTGCAGTCCAAGGGACTCTCAAGAGTCTTCTCCTTCACCACAGTTCAAAAACATCAATTCTTTGGTGCTCAGCCTTCTTCACAGTCCAACTCTCACATCCATACATGACCACTGGAAAAACCACAGCCTTGACTAGATGGACCTTTGTTGGCAAAGTAATATCTCTGCTTTTCACTATACTATCTAGGTTGGTCATAACTTTCCTTCCAAGGAGTAAGTGTCTTTTAATTTCATGGCTGCAATCACCATCTGCAGTGATTTTGGAGCCCCCCAAAATAAAGTCTGACACTGTTTGCACTGTTTCCCAATCTATTTCCCATAAAGTGGTGGGACCAGATGCCATGATCTTCATTTTCTGAATGTTGAGCTTTAAGTCAACTTTTTCACTCTCCTCTTTCATTTTCATCAAGAGGCTTTTTAGTTCCTCTTCACTTTCTGCCATAAGGGTGGTGTCATCTGCATATCTGAGGTTATTGATATTTTTCCTGGCAATCTTGATTTCAACTTGTGCTTCTTCCAGCCCAGCTTTTCTAATGATGTACTCTGTGGAAGTTAATGATGCTCAAAAAGCTATTAGACTGTGCTGGAACAAAGCAGGCTTATTTAACTATAATGCCATTTATAAAAGCAAGATATGCCCCAGGTTATTAGGTGAAACAAAAATGTCACCACCCTTCTACTGATTTGAATAAGTGCTATGACAATGTGGCACCAGTGGTCAAAACTCTGCCTGCCAAAGCAAGATTCACAGGTTCAACCCCTATGCTGAGAAGATCCTCTGAAATAGAAAATGGCAACCCACTTCACTATTCTTACTTGGAAAATTCCATGGACAGGGGAGTCTGGTGGGCTATAGTCTATGGGATCTCAGAGTCAGACATGACTGAGCATGCATGCACACATGACAATTCTAGTTTGACCACACAGGGTCAGACATTCTTGTGCCTGATACAAAGGAGGAACTAGTGATGTAAGCCTGAAATCAACTCAAATAAGGCAGTCCTTTCCCCTCCCTCACTTTCCTTTGACAATAAAATTATAGCCCACTTAATCTTCAGTGCAGGGCTCCCTCACTTATCCACTTATATCTCTTACAAGCATCTTATACCAATAAATCTACTTTTTGCCTATCAGTTTGCTTCTTGCTATTCCTTTTGCACTGAGATACAAAGAATCTGACCATCATTAAGTCCAGAAACCACGTATGTGATCTCAGTTGGAAGACCATGGGTTTTGGCCAGGCTGAAGTTCCAGCCTCATGAGTTCAAGTTCCAAACTGGATTTTGGCCAAGTTCAAGTCCCAGTACATGAGTTCAAACGTTGGCACACGGGTTCAAGTCCCAATCTAAAGTGAACTGTTTCACAGGTGTGAGTTTAACTCCAACAAAATATCTAATTTATTTTTTAAGGGGATGGGGTAGTCTGATGAATAGAACTGATCTGATATTCACCCATAGACCTCGATATTATTAGAAGCTGGTCCAGTACTTACAGGCAGGATATGTTGTTCTCCTGTTGAAGATAAATAATCTCTGAATATCAATCTTAGACAAAGCTACTCTAATACCATGATAAAATGAAACAAAATAAGGCTACTTCATGATTTAGCCTAGGGGCAAAGTATTACTAGAATTTCCCCTGCTTTCTGTCAGCATCCAATCTAAAATGCACACCTGTGAACTAGGGTGACAGTGGCCCTCAAAAATTCATATCTAAATAGACCAATGGAAGAGAATAGATAGTCTAGAAATAGACCCACAAAAATATAGTCAACTTATCTTTGACAAAGGTTCAAAGGCAATACAGAAATACAATAGAGAAAAAATAAGTCTTTCCAACAAATGGTGCTAAAACAACTACTAGACATTAAGGTACATTAAAAAAAACTCTTGACACAGACTTGCAAAAAATTAACTCAAAATACACAGGGAGGCATACAGGGCTTTGGGATAACTGGGGTCCATTAATAGAGAGTAAAAAATTAGCTCAAAATGGATCACAAATCTAAATGTAAAGCGTAAAACTATGGAATTCCTAAAAGACAACAGGGAAAAAATGTAGATGCTCTAAGATCTAGTGATTTGTTCAATATGTGAAAATTAATCAAGGAAAACTTCACTAAATGGAGTTGAGAGGCCAGAAGAGGTTTCAAAGGCAATACAGAAATACAATAGAGAAAAAATAAGTCTTTCCAACAAATGGTGCTAAAACAACTACTAGACATTAAGGTACATTAAAAAAAACTCTTGACACAGACTTGCAAAAAATTAACTCAAAATACACAGGGAGGCATACAGGGCTTTGGGATAACTGGGGTCCATTAATAGAGAGTAAAAAATTAGCTCAAAATGGATCACAAATCTAAATGTAAAACGTAAAACTATGGAATTCCTAAAAGACAACAGGGAAAAAATGTAGATGCTCTAAGATCTAGTGATTTGTTCATTATGTGAAAATTAATCAAGGAAAACTTCACTAAATGGAGTTGAGAGGCCAGAAGAGGAAGTTTTCATCTAATTCTTTATAACATTAATTACAAGGAGAATTGTCCATCAGAGTCCCCAACAAGAATCACCAATTATAATCCTAACAGGAAAAGATGAACATCACATCTCCTATCAGAAATCACTACTCCAGCAACTCAGCCATCATCACCCGAAACTCTCACCTTTATCCAGTGGATTTTCATCCAAAACAAGCTCTCCCAATTTCTTTATTTTTCTCTACAAAATTACATTCTTCTCCATTGTTCTGTGGACTTGCCTATGGCTTTTGTTATAGCTTTCTTATCTCAAATTGCAATTTCCCTGCTATTCCCAAGTAAACCATTTTTTGTTGGTAAAATAACTTTTTATTTTTAAAGCCAATAAGTAACCTGAAAAGCACAATTCATGAAAGAAAGAACTAATAAGCTGGTCTTCATTAAAATTAAAATTTTGTGCTCTGAGTAAAACACTGTCAAGAAAATGAAAAGATATGCAACATACTTGGAGAAAATATTTGCAAAAGACATGTATGATAAAGAACTATTATACAAAATATACACAGAAGTCTTAAAACTCAACAATAAGAAAATAACTTGATTTTTTTTTAATAGGCCAAAGTAAGAATATACAATGGAGAAAAAGTCTCTTCAGCAAGTGGTGCTGGGAATGCTAGACAGCTTCATGTGTATCAAGGAAACAACAACACATGCTCACATCATACACAAAACTATACTCTGCCAGGAGCCAGCACAGGAGATCCCACCCATGACAAGATCATGCGAAGGAGACCTGACAAGCAAGGCCTCAGGACTCGAGGGACTCCCTGGGCCAGTCCTACCCATGACAAGGTCATGTGGAAGAGAGCTGACAAGCAAGGCGGATCAGGACTCAAGGGACCCCCTGGACCTGCTCGAGCATCTAACCCAAAACCAGAATCTGTCTGTCTTACCATTTTATGCCTTTCACCAACTCTTCTGACATTAACAGGGGATTATCCCCAACCACCTTTTTCTGGAAAAAGTCAACTTAGGGCTCTAGTTTATAAATCTCCTGGGCATAAAGGCAGTATTTCAATTCAAACCCCCTGTTAACATTCTAGCTTATTTGGCAGGTTTATCCAGACTCTTGCAACACTGTTGAGCCAATGCTTGCGGCCAAGTTCCCACATCCCTTATCAACTGTGTTCCTGAGAGTGCATACAGTTAAGATGTAGAAAAAACAAATAGTAGCCTAGCATTAGCAACATTAGACTTTGAGTTAATAAGTTCTTTCTTTGCTGTAACCCACTGAATCTTTGCTCCATAAAAATGTAACTCTGTACTTTAAGGGTGATGCAGGTTAAGGAATTTAACAAAAAACATTTCAAGGGAAAGTAAGTGTTTTAGCTGACCAACCTTTATCAAAAAGGGGTCATAAAATGTCAACAGGCCTCCGGGCCAGAAGATAATGTACAAAAAATAAGACCCTTGTTTATGAAACAGTATGCAGGAAGAAACCTGGTATCAATAAAAGTTAAAACTAATGGAATGTTGAGCTGACTCTGCATTTTTCACTTTGCTCAATATATAAGTCAGGGTATAAAAGTTCCCTCTGAAAATAAAGTGGCAGGCCTCACTCACTGAAGCTTGGTCTCCCTGTGTCATTCTTTCTCTCCCTTTCCCTTTGCTTTTCAGGTTGATCCCCTGGAGTGCAGGGGCCCTCTGAGTTCACTTTCCTTCCTGGGTTTCTAAGACCCAATCGAGAAGGTGCCCAAGAGACAACTTCAGCTACTCAAGAGGGCGCCTGTGGCCTATGTGAACAGAGCAAGTCCCGTGCTGGGGCTTTATTGGCTTTCTGCATAAACCAAGGAATATCACCTTTTTTCTCTCCTCTATTTTCTTAACTGCAACATTCTTTCTTTATCTCTCTCTATATTTCTCTTGCTGACATTGTTCACCCTGAGGGAACCCCTGGATCCTGCTGGAGCTGGACCCCAGTAGTACTCAAAATGGCTTAAAAGACAAGACTCCATAAAATTCCTATAAGAGAACACAGGCAAAATACTCTTTGACATAAATCATACCAATGTTTTCATAGGTAAGTCTCCCAAGGCAAGAGAAAGAAAGGCAAAAATAAACAAATGGGACTGAGTCAAACTTACAAGCTTTTGCACAGCAAAGGAAACCATAAACAAAGCAAAAAGACAACCTACAGACAGAGAGAAAATATCTGCAAATGATGCGACTGACAAGAGCTTAATTTCCAAAATTAAGCTCCTTAACTCAAACAGTGCCTACAATCCAATAACAACAACAACAAAATTGAAAAGCATGCGAAGACATAGGCATTTTGCTCTTAAAGAAGACATACAAATAGCCAACAGGCACATGAAAAGATGTTCAGCATCACTAATTATTAGAGAAATGCAAATCAAAACAACAAGGTTCTACCTCACACCAGTCAGAATGGTGATTATTAAAAAGTCTACGAATATGTGTGCCAAGAGTAACATGGAAACTTACATTACCATATGTAAAATAGAGAGCCAACAGGAATTTGCTGTATGGCTCAGGAAACTCAAACAGGGGCTCTGTATCAACCTAGAGGGGTGGGATGGGGAGGGAGATGGAACGGAGGTTCAAAAGGGAGGGGATACATGTATACCCATGGCTGATTCATGTTGAAGTTTGATAGAAAACAACAAAATTCTGTAAAGCAATTATCCTTCAATAGAAGATTAATTAAGTTTAAAAAGTCTACAAATAACAAATACTAGAGAGGGTATGGAGAAAAGAAAACCCTCCTACACTATCCAGGAGATAGTGAAGGTAGTGAAGCCTGGTGTGGTGCTGTCAATGGGGTCACAAAGAGTGAGTTATGACTTAGCAAATAAATAACCACCTAAATTGTTGGTGGGAATATACACTTGTGCAGTTACTATGGAAAACAGTATGGAGGTTCCTCAAGAAACAAAAAGTACAGTTGCCATATGATACAGCAATCCCCCTCCTATGCATATACCCAGACAAAACTATAATTCTAAAAGATACATACACCCCAACGTTCAAACCAGCACTATTTATTACCATAGACAAGACATGGAAACAACCCAAATGTCCATCAACAGATGAATGAATAAAGAAGATGCAGTATACTATACAGTGGAATATTACTCAGCCATTAAAAAGAATTAAATAATACCATTTGCAGCAACATGGATGGACCTAGAGATTATCATACTAAGCGAAGTAAGTCAAAAAGAGAAAGACAAATACCATATGATCTCACTTAGTATGTGGAATCTAAAATACGACACAAATGGAACATATCTACAAAACAAAAACAGACTGGCAGACACAGAGAACAGACTCGTGGTTGTCAAGGTCAAGGGATGGATTGGGACTCCGGCATTAGCAGATGCAAACTATTATATACAGAATAAATAAACAACAAGATTCTACTATACAACATGGGGAAATATATTTAATATCCTGTGATAAATCATAATGGAAAAGAAAATGAAAAATGCTAATTGTTCAGTCGTGTCTCACTCTTTGCGATCCCATGGACTATATCCTGCCAGGTTCCTCTGTTCATGGAATTCTTCAGGCAAGAATACTGGACTGGGTTGCCATTTCCTTCTCCAAAAGAATATGAAGACGAATATATATATATGTATAACTGAGTCATTTTGCCATAGCAGAAATTAAACACAACACAAAGGGTCAGTTTTCATTCCAGTTCCAAAGAAAGGCAATGCCAAAGAATGCTCCAACTACCGCACAATTGCACTCATCTCATATGCTAGTAAAGTATGCTCAAAATTCTCCAAGCCAGGCTTCAGCAATACGTGAACCGTGAACTCCCTGATGTTCAAGCTGGTTTTAGAAAAGGCAGAAGAATCAGAGATCAAATTGCCAACATCCGCTGGATCAGCGAAAAAGCAAGAGAGTTCCAGAAAAACATCTATTTCTGCTTTATTGACTATGCCAAAGCCTTTGACTGTGTGGATCACAATAAACTGTGGAAAATTCTGAGAGAGATGGGAATACCAGACCACTTGATTTGCCTCTTGAGAAATCTGTATGCAGGTCAGGAAGCAACAGTTAGAACTGGACACGGAACAACAGACTGGTTCCAAATAGGAAAAGGATTACGTCAAGGCTGTATATTGTCACCCTGCTTATTTAACTTCTATTCAGAGTACATCATGAGAAACAGTGGGCTAGAAGAAACACAAGCTGGAATCAAGATTGCCAGGAGAAATATCAATAACCTCAGATATGCAGATGACACCACACTTATGGCAGAAAGTGAAGAGGAATTAAAGAGCCAGCTGATGAAGGTGAAAGAGGAGAGTGCAAAAGCTGGCTTAAAACTCAACATTCAAAAAACGAAGATCATGACATCTTGTCCCATTATTTCATGGCAAATAGATGCAGAAACAATGGAAACAGTGACAGACTTTATTTTTCTAGGCTCCAAAATCACTGCAGATGGTGACTGCAGCCATGAAATTAGAAGACGCTTAGTCTTTGGAAGAAAAGTTATGACCAACCTAGATCGTATATTCAAAAGCAGAGACATTACTTTGCTGACTAAGGTCTGTCTAGTCAAGGGTATGGTGTTTCCTGTGGTCATGTATGGATATGAGAGTTGGGCTGTGAAGAAGGATGAGCACCCAAGAATTGATGCTTTTGAACTGTGGTGTTGGAGAAGACTCTTGAGAGTCCCTTGGACTGCAAGGAGATCCAACCAGTCCATTCTGAAGGAGATCAACCCTGGGATTTCTTTGGAAGGAATGATACTAAAGCTGAAACTCCAGTACTTTGGCCACCTCATGCGAAGAGCTGACTCACTGGAAAAGACTCTGATGCTGGGAGGGATTGGGGGCAGGAAGAGAAGGGGATGATCGAAGATGAGATGGCTGGATGGCTTCATGGACTCGATGGACGTGAGTCTGAGTGAACTCCAAGGGATGGTAATGAACAGGGAGGCCTGGCGTGCTGCAATTCATGGGATCGCAAAGAGTCAGACACGACTGAGCGATTGATCTGAACTGACTGAAACACAACACTGTAAACCAACTACACTTCAATAAAAAAAATTTTGTTTTGTTTTTTAATGGGCCTAAGACTTTAACAGATGCCTTACCAAGAAGATACATAGATGGCAAATAAGCATATGAAAGAAAAGATGTTCCACATTACATGTCATCAGGAAAATGCAAACAAAACAATGAGATATATTACATACCTAAAAGAATGGCCAAGTCCCGGTGAGGATATAGAGCTGGTGGGAATGCAAAATGGTACAGCCACTTTTGAATACAATTTGGCAGTTTCTTACCAAATTAAACATAGTCTTAGCCATATAAGCAAGCAATCATGCTCTCTGGAAGTTACCAAAAGGAGTTAACAACACGTCTACACAAAAACCTTCATGTGGATGTTTATAGCAGTTTTACTCATAATTGCCAAACCTTGGAAGCAATCAAGGTTTTCTTCAGTGAGGGAATGGATAAACAGACTAGTATTGTACATCCAGACAACAAAATATTACTCAACACTAAAAAGAAATCAGCCATCAAGCCATGAAGAGATGGAAGAATATTAAATGCATACTAGTAAGTGAAAAAAGTCAATCTGAAAAGGCTATATATATACTGTGTGATCCCAACTACGTGACATTCTGGAAAAGGCAAAACTATGAGAACAGTAAAAAGATCAGTGGCTGCCAGGAGTTGGGAGGGAAGGAGAGATAAATTGGGGTGGAGGGAGATAAAAGATTTTTAGGAGTAGTGAAATTATTCTCTGATACTATAATGGTGGATGCCTGTTGTTTAGTTGATCAGTTGTATCCTACTCTTTTATGACCCCATGGACTACAGCCCACCAGACTCTTCTGTCTATGAGATTTCCCAGGCAAGAACCCTGGAGTGGACTGCCATTTCTTACTCCAGAGGATCTTCCCAACCCAGGGATCCAAACTGCACATCTGCTGCATTGTCAAGAGGGTTTTTTACTACTGAGCCACCAGGGAAGCCCATAATGGTGGAAATGTCATCACATATTTATCTAAACTGTAACATAGTACAACAACAAAAGTAAACACTAATATAAACTTATAAACTTGAGATTTACCATAAGAATGATGTGTCAATATAGGTTCATCAACTGTAATAAATATACTACTCTGGCAGAAGGCAGTGCATTTATGAGAGATCTTTGTACTTGCCAGTTAATTTTGCTGCTCTAAGAAAAAACAGAGTGTACTGGAAAAAAAAAATCCTCGTCCACCCAGAATTCAGAACATTACTTTATTTGGAAATAGATATTTGCAGATGTAATCAAGTTAACATAAAGTTATACTCGATTGAGGTAAGCCCTAAATGCAATGACTGGTGTCCTTACAAGGACAAGGACAGAAAGATGTAGAGACAAAGAACAAAGGCCCTATGACGATGGATGCAGAGATTAGAGTGATGTGGCTACAAACCAAGGACTGGCAGCAACAACCAAAGCTAGGAAGAGACAAGGAAGGATTTTTCCTGAGCCTTCAGAAGGATCATGACATCTTGATTTCAGACTTCCAATCTCTTGAAATTTAGAAGAGTAAATATCATGCTTCCCTAGTAGTACAGGTGGTACAGAAGACGCCTGCTAGGGCAGGAGATCCAGGTGCAGGTTCGATCCCTGGTGCAGGAAGATTCCACATGCCATGGAGCAATTAAGCCCATGCACCACAACTACTGAAGCCCTTGCACCCTACAACTACCAAAGCCCTCGCATCTAAAGCCTGGGCTCCCCAACAACAGAAGCCACCACTGTGAGAAGCCCATGCACCCCAACAAAGAGTAGCCCCACTCACTGCAACTAGAGAAAGCCCAAGTGCAGCAAAGACCTAGCACAGCCTAAATAAATAAAATAGTTGTCTAGCTACAGAATAAGACTGGGGAGTAGAGGTAAAGGAAGTTTTTTTAAAAAGTAAAAGAATAAGTTTCTGTTGTTCCTAGCTACCCAGTTTGTGGCACTTTATTATCAAAGGCCTAGGAAAACAGAACAGCCTGTTGTCATGGACCTACCCCTAAATCATTCAACCTAAGTATATAAATCCTATAATATTTACTTTCTAACACATTACATTGTCCCCATGACATGTGTTTTTCCCTCACTGCTCCAAGGAATAAACCCAACTTGTTAAACTGGTGGTCTTTGGGTACAGGGAATTAACAGCAGTAAAATTCTCAAAAGGTCCCAAACCACCAATTTTCTCCCTGTCCCCCAAAGTGACCCCTGAAGCCTGTGCCCACACCATACACACTTAATAAGCCTCCTTGAGGATTCTGACCACAAGAAAAAGGAAAAGCAGTTTCAATAGATATGTTTATTTTCTTTCGTGTTAATTTCATATTTATCTTCTCCATTACTGAAGCATTTTGAATACAATGACATCTTGTTCTCTACAGTATATATTCAAAAGAGTTTGATACAAATTCATCCTCAAAAGCAAAAAATGCTTAAAGAATGAAGGAATGACTGAATGAAGAAAAATAATGCTTTCAGTACCCTGAGAGAAAATGAAAACTTTACAACTCTGAGAAAATGAAAGCTCTGCATTAGGTGCCAGTGACAATATAGGTAAGGAAATTTTCACTAATTCTTTTGCTTGTTTTATATTGGTGAAATATTTTAAAAATACACATGTTTATTTTTATGGTGAAGCCACTAGACTATAAGCTCCTTGGGGTCAGTGACCATGTCTGTCTTATTTAACAATTTATTCCAGTTTCTCAACCCAAATCCTAGAACAAGGGCAATTTATAAGATAAAGCTATTTTCTAAATAACATTGGAGGAACGTTACCATCCTTACCTAATGAGGCCAGGTTCCGGAAGTTTTCCAGCATCACATCTCTGTAGAGGTTTCTCTGAGCAAGATTCAGCAGAGCCCACTCCTCTTGGGTAAAGTCCACAGCCACATCCTCGAAGACCACTGTGTCCTAAAACATTTCACATACTTTGTTCAGAAAGGTACCAACTCCCCCAGCATGTGCAGGAGAATGGATGAGGCTGACACTACTGGGGAACTGAGAATCAACTCACAGGAAGTTCAGAAGATTCTTTTCTCCCAAATATCTACCCTAGGATACAGTCAGCAGATCTTTCTCATTCTATCTAAGCATCCTGATTGATCAAATTCTGTCTCATAGATTTAACATTTTTGAAACACTAAATTTATCTTTCCACTGTTTGATGGTGACCAGTTCCACTCTTACAATAATCAAGAACATCCAGAACATATTGCAGACATGAGAGAAATGCTCTAAAAATGAAATGACAATTTCCACATTGAAAGAAGCAAAAATCCCTTGTTAGAGGGACTTTCCTGGAGGTTCAAGGCTTAAGACTGTGCCTTCCAATGCAGGGGATGTGGGTTCAATCCTTGGTTAAGAGGCTAAGATCCCACATGCCTTGGGGCCAAAAAAACCAAAACAGAAAACAGAAAAAACAACTGTAACAAAACATTCTACTGTAAAATAGAACTATTTTTTTTAAAAATCCTTGTTACAGAAACAAGTTCACCTGCTTCCTTATTCCTCACCATAGCAATCAGCACAACACAAAACACTAGATAAAATTTGGATGAGGTTTAAATCCCCAAGGGACAAGGACCTTTTCTTCTTTTTTCCCCCCATATACCTGGAGCCCAGAAGTCAGCAAGAAGTACAACATTCAACCCAGGCCCACAGTCAGTAACATTTTCTTACACTCTAGGCCCAGGAGCTGTAAATTATAGAACATGAACTAAAATCAGCCATCACCTGTTTATATAGGTAAAGTTTTACTGGAACACAATAAAATGTTTATTTATACATTGTATATGGCTGCTTTCACTGTAAATGGCAGAACTGATGGGAAATCCCTGGCAGCCCAGTGGTTAGGACTCCATGCTTTCACTGCTGAGGGCACAGGTTCAATCACTGATCAGGGAAATAAGATCCCACAAGCTGCCCAAAACAAACAAAAAACAATAAAATGCCAGAACTGAGTAAAATAGAAACTATGACCTAAAATGCTTACTGTGTGACCCAGTGTAGGAATAGGTTGTTGATCTCTGCTTTAAATTTAGGATATAGATAACCTGATGGAATTGAAATATTCTTTTGGAGAATTATTAGCTCTTACTTACCTGTATCACATTTTTCTGTAATTCACCAGCTGTTCTCTCTTCCTCCATGTTCCCTTCATGAAGAAAGACAGAGTACTGAGATGTTACAGCTGAGACAGGAGAAAGAAGACATGAGAATCTGGGTGTCCCCACAGTCTCCACAATCAAGACTGTGGATTCGGCAGCACATCTGTTATGAGTGATCATTCTCCTCAAAACACACACACACACATGCAAAGTCCCTGTACACTCAAGCAAATACACATTGATCTTGTGAGAAAATGGAGCAAGAAAAAAAATAATAATAATAGTAACTTACTTACAAAACAGAACGAGACTCACAAACATACAGAAGGAGCTTATGGTTGCCAGGGGAAGGACAGGGGAAAGGGATAGTTAGGGAATTTAGAATGGACACGTACACACTCCTATATTTAAAGTGGATAACCAACAAGGGCCTACTGTGTAGCACATGGAACTCTGTTCAATGTTATGTGGAGGCCTGGATGGGAGGAAAGTTTAGGGAAGAATGGATACATGTATATGTATGGCTGAGTGTCTTAGTTGCTCACCTGAAACTATTACAACATTGTTAATTAGCTACACCCCAATACAAAATAAAAAGTTTTTTTTCTTAAATTGGAGTGATTTTATCTCCTCCAGAGCTAGAAACAGTCCTCTCACTCTTGTAGATCATTTAAAAAAAAAAGAGAGAGAGGTTTAAGAGTCCATTTTGTATGTGAGTCAGCTGGAGTCTAAAAAAAATTGGCTGTCAATCTGCCCATGATAATGAAAACATTAAAAATATAAGAGAATGCCTTCAGTAGTAAGAATATACATTCCATCTCAAAGGAAAGCGTGACTTGTATGCCAGATTCCAGAGGTTCCAGATCCAATATTTATTTCTGCACTGCCTGGCAGGCCAACATGTATTACTGCTCAGTCTCTGACTATAAGATCTTCCCCCTCCAAGGGCTGCAGGGTCTCCAAAACCTGGTTTTTGAGAAACTGCACAACTGACTGAATTTTACATGCAAGTGGCAGAGAAAATATCTTATGTTAAATTTTGCCTGTACAGGAGATATAGGCACAGCATAACAAGAACACCTGAAGTGAAGTTGGCGTATGTGTTATCTCTGACAGTGGCATCCACAGCACTAGTGCATGAATTTCAAATAATGAAAACACAGCAGTCTCTCTCACTTCAGTGGACCAAATATGTATTGTAGAGCCAATGGAAACTTAAGTCACTTAGACATGTGCTCAGTATTATCCAATTAGAAAGCTAAGGGAGGGTGTGTATCCAGGTGTATTTACCTTCAAAGCTAAATGCCCAAAGAGTGTGTTTCTGAACATATACCTTATAATATAGTTGTCAGTGAAGTCCCTATGCCCTAACATTACTGAGGTCAAGCCTAGAATGCTGTTGGGCACACTATGGAGAGTAAACAAATAAAGTATTCCCTTTGTTTTATCTTTGAGCTCCTTCTCTTTTTTTTATTAATTTATTTTTAATTGGAGGGAAGACTTTTCAGAGTCTCTTGGACAGGAAGGAGATCAAACCAGTCAGTCCTAAAGGAAATCAACCCTGAATACTCATTGGAAGGATTGATGCTGAACCTTCGATACTTTGGCCATCTGATGCAAAGAAACAGCTCTTTGGAAAAGACTCTGAGGCTGAGAAAAATTCAAGGCAAGAGGAGAAGGGGATGACAGAAGAGGGATGCCAACTGGATGGCATCACTGACTCAATGGACATGAGTTTGAGCAAACTCTGGGAGATAATGAGGGATAGGGAAGCCCACCATGCTGCAGTTCATGGGGTTGCAAAGAGTTGGACACAACTTAGTGACTGAATGCTTCCCTGGTAGCTCAGCTGGTAAAGATCTTCCTGCAATGCAGGGGAGACCTGGGTTTGATCCCTGGGATGGGAAGATGCACTAGAGAAGGAAATGGCTACCCACTCCAGTATTCTGCCCTGGACAATTTCATGGACTGTATAGTCCATGGAGTTGCAAAGAGTCGGACACAACTGAGCGACTTTCACTTTCACTAGTGACTGAACAACAAATGCTTTACAATGCTATGTTGGTTTCTTCTATACAACAATGTGAATCAGCTACAAGTTACATATATTCCCTCCCTCTTGAGTCTGCATCCCACCATCTCCTTCCTCCACTGTATCCACAAGTCCATTCACTACATCTGCATCTCTATTTCTGCCCTTGATTTCCTTCTCTTGACTAAGTCCTATGTCTTCAACAAGGATGCTCCCCTTAAGGTCCCTACCTCCTGCTCCTTCATCTCATATTTATTTAGGTAATATTTGCCCTGTCCAACTATGTGCAGTCATAGGAGACACAGCATTGAACAAAACAGAAAAATCCTAAAGTACTTGGGTCTTACAATTGTTTTAAGGAGGACCAGTAAATTACTAAAATATTATCAGGTGATGGTATACGCTATATAAAAATATATCACATTATAGGGATAAGGAGATACACACACATTTATCTTTAGCAAGTCAGGACCACTTATGTGACAGAGTAGAAGCAGGAATTAAAACAACTGTTTTAGGACTTCCCTGGTGGTCCAGTGGTTAAGAATCTGCAGGGGACAGGGGTTTGATCCCTAGTCCAAAAAGATTTTACATGCCACAGGGCAACTAAGCTATGCACCACAACTACTGAGCCAGCACTCTAGGGCCCTCACACTGCAACTACTAAGCTCACATGCTGCAACTACCAAAGCCCACACACCTAGAATCTGTGCTCTGCAGTGAGAAGCCAACACCATGAGAAGCCCATACACACTGCAAAGAAGAGTAGCCCCACTCACTACAACTAAAGAAAACCCATGCTTGGCAATGGAGACCCAGTGCAGCCAAAAATAACTTCTTAAGAATAAATAAATAGAACAACTGTTCTATTGTGTTCAAATAACACAAAATATCAATGGCTGGTGTGGCACATACATTTATGCACAACTGACCCTCAAACAATTGCAGGGTTGGAGTTCCAACCCTCCAACAATGGAAAATCTTGAGTTTAACTCATAGTCAGCCCTCAGTATCCAAGGTTTCAACCAATGGCCCATCCTGTATTTAATAGTGAAAAAGAAATCTGCATATAAGTGGACACATGCATTTCAAACCTATGTCGTTCAAGGATTAATTGTATTTATAAATATCATCAGTTCCTACAGAAGAAAAATTAGTAATTATAGGTTAACCATTGATGTATAATGGCAGAAAAAGAACCACATAAATGTGTAAATATATATATATATATATGACAAAATTAATGATATTTTTTGGAGAAGGAAATGGAAACCCACTCCAGTACTCTTGCCTGGAGAATCCCAAGGACAGAGGAGCTTGGCAGGCTACAGTCCACAGGGTGGCAAGAGTCAGACACTACTTAGTGACTAAACCACCACCCATGATATTTTTAAAAACTTAAAACAGAATCAGAAAAGCTAAACTGGCAATACCACCCAAAGCAACCTACAAATTTATTGACAACCCTATCAAATTACCCATGACATTTTTCACAGAACTAGAACAAATAATACTAAAATTTATATGAAATCATAAAAGACCCAGAAATGCCAAAGCAATCCTGAGGAAAAAGAATGAAGCAAGAGGCATAACCATCCCAGGCTTCAGACTACTACAAAACTACAGTAATCAAAACAGTGTGGTATTTGCACACACACACACACACACACATACAGGCATACAGATCAATGGAATAGAATAGAGAGCCCAGAAACAAACCCATACTCCTATGGTCAATTAATTGTCAACAAAGGAGGCAAGAGTATACAATGGGTAAAAGATAATCTCTTCAGCAAGTGGTACTGGGAAAGCTGGACAGCTGCATGTAAATCAAAGAAATTAGAACACACTCTCTCCCATGGAAAAAAGGGAATCCTACTACCTGTTGGTAGGAATGTAAACTGGTACAACCATTGTGGAGAACAGTATGTAAGGTTCCTTAAAAAACTAAACACAGAACTACCGTATGATGCAAAAATCCCACTCCCGGGCATATATCTGGAGTAAAGCAATTCAAAAAGACACATGCATCCCTATGTTCAAAGCAGCACTATTCACAACAGTGAAGTCAGGTAAACAACCTAAATATCCATCAGTGGAGGAATGAATAAAGAAGATGTGGTACATATATAAAATGTAACACTACTCAGCCATTAAAAAAAAAGAAAGGAATAATTCTATTTGCAGCAACACGGGTACAGCCAGAAATTATCACACTAAGTGAAGCAAGCCAGAAAGTGAAAGACAAATACCATATGATATCACTTATATGTGGAATCTAAAATGTGGCACAAACAAGCCAATCTACAAAATGGGAAAAGACTCAACAGATACAGAGAACAGATTTGTGGTTACCAAAGGGGAGAGGGGATAGGACAGGGATGGAATAGGAGTCTGCAATTAGTAGATGCAAACTATAGAATGGATAAACAACAAAGTCCTATTGCATAGCAAAGGGAATTATATTCAATATCCTGGGATAGACTATAATGAAAAAGAATATACTATATAAAAAAAAGAAAGGGTATACATGTATAAGTCATTTTGCTGCAGAGCAGAAATTAACACAACATTGTAAATCAACCATACTTCAATTTTTAAAAAATTAAGTGAAAAAAGTTAACAAAATAAAACTATTAATACAAAACCTGTTTACATCTAGTCATTAAAGGGAAAAAAAAAAAGCAGTTTAGAACATACCTACAAAGGAAACAGAACTATAGACTTTTACAGACAGGTTCACCAAACAAGTAAAGGATTCATAATTCCATTTTTTTGTTGTTGAGTTGGTGTTTTCATGTGTATTTCCAAGACCAGAAAGGAACTCAAAACTCAAACATATGTGTATTTCTGTACATACACACACACACACACACACACACACACACACACACAGATGAAAGATCTCATTCATATACATAGGGGCAAAATATTAAAATATTAAGTACAGTCCAGGAACTAATATCTAATAATCACAAACTAAGTTCATTTCCTCCTAGGAATGATGGGTGGTTAAAATGATTTATATAGTTAAAACGATAAAAATAATTCACATCAATAGAAAAAGATCATATGACTTATCCCCTTCAATACAAAATAGTGACTGATCTCTATCAATATCCATTGATGATAATAATTTAACCCACTAGGACTAGAAGGAAATAAGCTTTAATTAGAAAATATATATATTATCTACAAACACCTATAGCAAACATTCTATTTAATAATGAAATGACAGAATTCCCTCTGGGATCAGGTACAAGGCAAGGATGCAATTTATATGCTTTTCTACATTGAATTGAAATCCCTGGCAAATGCACTAAATAAAAGTATAAGATACAAGTAATACAAAAGAAAACGCTAAAACTGGCATATGATCACACTTTCGGTGTGAAATTTTTTAAAAATCTCTGGATACTTGACCAACATTCAGAACAGCAACTGGCAAACAGGGGTTAAAAAGAAACCAAGTAATCAGTTCACTAGAATGTAGCTGAATATAATGTAGCAAACTAACTCCCACAAGCAGAGAAAAAAACAGGTTAAAATGTATCTCTTACACCTGGAAGGGAGATGCAGACGGAGTTAAGCAAACGTCACCCCGCACTCACCGAACAAACCGAAATCCACAGACTGGCGCAGAAACGAGGTGGAGGCTCACGTCCCCGTGACCCGAATGGCAAGGATGCTTTTCCTTTCCGGAAAGAGAGCAGAGGATGCTTTTGGAGGCCGATTAAGTACGAGAGTAGCTCTTCAACTCTTGCCTGCAGCCGATTCACCCCGACTACTGGACCCTCACAGAGTTCCTGATTCAGTGAGTTTGGGACCAGCCGCGGCTGCTACAGACCCCGGGAGCGGCGAGGAGCCCAAGCGGCAGCCTTTTGACCACAGATCCCAAGGCCGAGTTCTCCACCTCCCGAGCACCAGACTTTGGGCCGGCTGGGTCGAACTGGATGGGAAAATTTCTATCAGATTTAGACAGAGATGGAATTAGACAAGGCCCCCCGCTCGCGCACGCGCAGAAGCGTGCTGCTGCTTCCGGTTTCCGAGCCACGTACAGCGTAAGGGGCGGGGTCTCGGGAGCTGGGAAACTGGGGAGGGCGGTAGCAGCTTCCAGCAGCAAGCGGAGAAGTGCTAGTTTCCTCCAGGGAGAGACGCGATTAGGTCTTGGAGCCGGGTTAGCCGAGGACTTGAAGTTGGATGACCCTGTAGCAGGACCAGGCCCGTGGCGGGGCTTGGTTGACTAGGCTTGTGGGGCGGAGCTGGGACGCGACCAGGCCTAGGGGGCGTGGCTTAGTTGAATATTCCCAAGTGGGATCTTAGTTTCCCAATCAGGGATTGAACCTCTGTTGCCTGCATTGCAAGACAGAATCTTAACCACGTGCTTAACCACTGGACCACCAGAAAAGTCCCGAGGTAGTAGGTTTTTGCTGAGCCCGTGTATAACTTTCATCCCTGCCACTGTGGCTACTTTGTTCCAGAGCCCACTGGGGAGACAAGAGCAGCTGGGAAAGGCTTACTGGTATCCACAGAACCAGTTATCCTATTGTCATAGTCACTCTGCAGATAAAGAATGGAACCCCCACCCCAAACTTTATTTGCATGTCAAGATATTATGCCACATACACATACACCAAGAGGGTGTGAATATGTTTAAAACTTACATTACAAATGACCCTTGGGTCAGCAAGGTAAAATAACCCTACTTGTGAGTTGCCATCAAACATCCAGTTTTTTAAGACACTTGAAACATATTCGCCACTAATTTCTCTCAGTCTTCCATGGACCTTCCTTGGAGCAATAAAAAGTTCTCAGTGGTGGGATTTACCAACAT